>JAVCKT010023706.1:0-19954 GCA_032273925.1 Rhynchotus rufescens
TTTTTTTTTTTTTTTTTTTTTTTTTTGCAAGGAACTGCTGAGTGCTTGAATTACAGATCCTCCTGTGCCCTTTTCTTCCCTTCCACTGAAGCTCAGGGCCAATTTTCTGCAAATAACAGTGGCACTGAATACGTGGCATCCAAATTGAAAGGGTTTCATAATAGCAATTCAGCCAACTTTGCTGTTGTGGGAACCACAGAAAAAAAAATTTCCTTTTTCCTTGGGGTTTCTTCTGTTCAATGTCTTGCTTTCTTTGTCATTTTCAGACTGCCTAGGCTACTTATAATGTTTTATAGCTAGGAGAGGCTGTGGCAGCAACCAGCTCATATCTCACAATGTTTTCTTTTGGCTAAGTTACTTGTAGGTGCCTGACCCTCTACATGTACTTAGGAAGAGGTGAGATGCCCTCAGTGACGTGTGAGAACTTGAGACCGGGAGATCTGAAAGCAGGAAAGGGGAAAAGCCTCCACGCTGCAGCTTTGCCCAGCAGGCAGCACACGAGCTGTGTGATGAGATGATCCCATGCGCCAGGGCTGCTGGTGTGTTTTGGAGCATCCCTTGCTGTGGCTGCCACCTGTCCCTTCTCACTGGGCTGTGCCCCTGGGAGCATTTTAGCAATCCCTGCTGGAGCCAAAATGAAGTGGGAGAAGGAGAAAAAAACTTTGGCAGGAGGCTCTGCCTGCATCCTGACATGTCATGGGGCACTCCGGGCTTTGCTCCAAGCTGAGGAGTTAAAGGTGTAATAAGGGCTGCACAATTATTCAAGAATAACATTTGCACAAATTCAACCACCTCCACAGCCGAGTGTGAGGATGTTTAGCTCTGTTTTTCTACGACCATTTGTTTTTTTGCTCAGTGTTGCCTCAGGAACGTGGGGCAGTTCCCACTCACAGAAGCAAACGGCAAGCTTAGGGTCTTTGTGTGAGCCGGGTGATTTAGTGCAGCACATAAAGAGGAAATAAAAACGTCCGAGGTGGGCAAGGACCCCCCTGGCAGTGCAGCCAGCAGGGCCTGGCAGCAGCGGGGAGCCGCAGGGCCTGGCAGCGGCCTGCAGCCAGCTGGGCCCGCGCGGCCTTTCCCACCACCAGCCGCCTCGCTCCGTGCCTCTACCAGATCAACAGCAGCCCCTCCGGGCAGCCAGCAGATGCTGGCTGCTTTGCCCGGGTGTCCAGGGGTGCATTAGAGCTGGAGGGTGATTTGCAAGAGCCCCTGGGCTCTGCTCGGAGGCTAGCACTGCTCTGCTCTGCATGGCTTTGAGCGCCTTTGCTTGAGACTTCACGGCAGCCAGGGACTGGCTTAGTGTGACCATGAGGTTGTTTCCCTGCTCAATCTTTTTTTTTTCCTTCCCCTTATGCCTGCAGGTTTTTTTCCTGTTTGTTTGTGCTAAGAAGATAATCCTTGAGGCAGCTGGGGGCCCTTGGGTTGCAAGAGCAGGGGCACCTCAGGCCACAGGAGTTGCCAAGCTGTAAAAAGTGCTGTTACTCCGGGAGCCGTGAGTTGGCTTGCAGGGACACCTGGATGCTCCTGTCCTTGGTCCAGCTCCAGCCCAGTGGGACACGGATCGGCCCCTCTGGTGAACCCGAGCTGTTGCTGGATCCCACTACAAGTGTCTTCTCCTGCAGCCCCAGCTGGACCTGCGGCTGCCGCTTGCTGGCCGCTAACTTGCCACCACCTCAGGCAGCACCACCTGAGTCTTGCTGTTTGCCCCTGTCCCCTCTGCCCAATGCACCCACTGAACAGCTGGGGTGAGCGAGCACATGCCACGAACACGGCCTTCAGCACCGAGCAGGTGCTAAGTCCTGTCACATGCGCTGGGGAATGAATTGGCTCAGCCAGAGCCCCGGGACACAATAACCGCTGCTGAGCTTGTGCTCAAAATGCGGAGTAGATGACATGGATTATGCCTTCGCTAATGCTGTTCCTGGGCCCGAGGGAGATAAAGGGGCTTATTATTGCAAAATTATTATCCCCCTGGGGTGGCGGTTCAGAGCTGTGCCCCACACCCCGCCCCTGCCTTCCAGCAGCGGGTGCAGAAGCAGCAGTGACCATGGGCCTGAATGGTGGGGGCCGCAGGTGGCCCTGGGCAAGGGCACCTGCTGGGCTCAGCTGAGAAGTCACTCTGAGGCTTCTCCTTGCAAAAAAAGGGAAAAGGGAGAGGCGAGCTCTAGATGCGGGTGGCTGCAGGAGAGCAGCTGCTCTGGGGACTCCTGTGTTCCTGGCGCCCGGAGCGTGGGCTGTGGATGGGCTCCATCAGGATAGCGACTCCACATGGGAGGCTGCCAGGGAGAGCTCTGCATATGGGAAGGCTTTCAGGGGTCTCCAAGGGCCCTTGTGTGGGTGCTCAGCACTGCCTGCTGCCTGAGGGGCTTCTGCTGCGCTGAGACAGCTTCTCACCCTACCTTCTGCCGTGTCCTTCAGACCTGTCAGACCCTCTTCTGGACAAAGGCACCCCCCACGCACTGCTGTCTGTGTTTATGCCTCCCTTGCCATGGAAGATTTTCCTCCTTCACTCCCTCCTCTGCAGCTGCAAAACCAGCACCCTGGCTCAGAACAGCTTCCATGAGAGATCTTCCATGTCCTCTCCCACTGGACCATCACAATGCCCAGCCCCAGGAGGTGTCACCTGGTTCTTCCCAAAACCTGAACACAAGATCATCCTCTCACCCTGGCACTCCTGATGGGAGAAAAGCTATGGCTCTCCCTTGCCATGGCAGAGGGCTCTGGCTTCCCTCAGGAGACCTGAGCAGCTCAGGAGACCTCAGGTGTTGGCATAAGCACCGCCCAGTGAAACTTAAGACATGCTTCTTCTAATCTTCTTCATTCCCAGCATGGCCCACACCCTCGTGCTGATCTCCTGGGCTCGGCACAAGCCCTGCCGGCTCCACAGTGGGTGGCTGCACCCCAGCACAAGGCAGTTTCTGCGAAGCCAAAAACCACCAGCCCCGGAGGAGAGCAGGAGCTTCTCTCCCGCCTCATGGAACAAGGATGTCTGCAGGACAGTCTCTGGCGCAGCATGGGCAGATAAGTGTTGGGGGTAAGAAGAAGCGATTTTTGGGCACTGTGCCTTCCGTTACCTACCTGGATTTAATCTCAGTGTACCCAGGTTTGGCTTGAATGAGGCCTGGGCTTGACTTCCCCGGCTCCCAGAGGCATAACCAAGACTGCAAGACTGTCTTTATGGACATTTGCACCAGCCATGTAACAGGGCTGTCAATAGAAGATAATCCAGACAGGCATACAAAGCTAAGGGGAATCCAGTCTTCTTTTTTTTGTTTTCTTTTCTATCATATTGCAAAGTACTTGGACAGGTCTGGTTTCTCGGTCTACAGGATTAGCCTTAAATTGACTAGAGCCTGATAGTATTCAACTCTCCATTCCTAGCAAGCCTACTCCAACGTCCAGGCTTTTGGCTAGTCTGGAACTTCCTGCAGTTTTTCATGAAACGCTGCAATCTCTTGTTGACTCTTCCAGTGACTTTTTGACACCTGAGAGTTTCTAGGAGTGGCAGAAACATTTTCCTTATTGAGACAAGGTAATGTTGTTACTGGTGTTATTTCTCAAGTCCTTTCATTCTTCCCATCCTGCTCACCTAACATTAATGCTAAGTGAGCAGGATGGGAAGAATGAAAGGACTTGAGAAATGGGAAGTTTTGGGAAGTTTTAAAGCCAGTCTAGATGACTTGGACATTGTTTTTCACCTGATTCTTTGGATTGTTTCACAAGTTTATATAACCAAACAGAAGAAGAAATCCTGATTGATGAATGCTTGGGTCTCATTTGAAATTAAGGCTATGACAGGACTATGATTCCCTGAGGAGTCATTGAACAGATGCTGGGCTGAAACTAAGAGATAGAAGACTATTTTTGATGATAACTCTCATAACATTCTCATGGGAGGACAGAATTACCCCAGAGGAATATTTTGTTATTGCCTGACCAAAAAAAAAAAAAAAAGAGCGAGAGAGTGGGAGATGGCAAGGCACAAAGAAAAGGCACAAAGAATGGCAGATTCATGCAGTCAAGAAAGCTTAATGAAGGATATCAGAATGGATGGACTTAGTTGCAAAGAGAACAGCATATCAGTTGAGAAATGGTTCAGTTTATGCTGAGAAATGCAGGCAGGAATGTACATTTTTTAGAAACGTTATGGAAAAATCATATACTAATTTTCTTAGTGTTTTGCAGTTATGCATCCTCACTGGTTTTGCTTGATAGACACTTTCAATATATACAATGCCATGTGGCTTTGTGCTGTGTGGTTTTCTTACTCTGTGCTGGAAATTAGTAGAGTTGAGGAAGACCAGGAGAATAGTTCTTGTTTAAAGCTTGCAGGTAAGGAACATCTGCATGCCAAGATCAGAGTGGCAGGAAATGCACCCCATGAAGCTAAATATATAGAGAGCCCTATGTAATGGTGATTCAGACAGGAGATCTAGCAGTGTCACAAACATCTGATGATTTTGGTGCTTTAGCTGTAGCTGTCTGATAGTTCATTGCTTCATTGATGGTGTTTGGGGCAAAGCTGTTTCCTCCTGTAATGGACTTTTAGGATTATTTAGACAAGGAAAGAGCTGAGGCTGAGGTCTGAGAGCACAAATGCTCTACATGAGAGCTAGGGGACAGACCTTTTATCTGTTTTTCTGCTTCCTCCCTGAAAATGAGGAGTTGTTCAGGTGAGAGATCACTGTGTAAGCAGCACAGTGGCCCTCCGTGTGGGAGCGCTGTGCGCCCGCTCTGTGCTCTTTACTGCCTTGGGAAGCCCATAAATTAAATTAAACAAATACTTAATCTGAGGAGTGATGCTGGAATGACTTGATGGAGCATTAACACTATTTGCAGCTTATTAAGATAAGGCTAACTAAACTGTATGCCTCAAGTCATCTGATTATTTCCATTCAGCTAGGATACTTATCCATGTAAGGGCTCTGCTCTGTGGTTTTATACTTTTAAAATCTTATTTGTATCCTTTATATCTTTCTGGTATCATCTTCTGATAACTTGATTATTGGTTACTGTCTGAAATAGGTTCCCAGTGCCATCCTCATTCTTTTCAAGTTGTAACAGGATTATAATACAAGAAGATGACGTTTGTGCCTGAGCCAAAACACAGCAATCTACATGAAGAATAAGTGAAACCACCTAGAAATTGAGTTTTCCAGAAATCAGCACAAAGCCCTTCAAACAGGCCCAACCCACACAGAAAGTGCAAGCGGCTGCTGGATCAATAATGAAGCAACACTTATCTAGGCTGTGCCAGGAAAACAGAGTATCTCGCCTCTCAGATACCCCTTGAATCCTTCCCTATGGAGGAAGTTTCTTCTGTCATCAGTTACTGATTCACTCAGGGCTGCTTTCCAGTTTGAATGCCGGTCCTCTAATCAGCTGGAGAAAAAGGAGTCACTTATATAAGCCAAAGGGAAAGGAAATGCCTCTGTGATACTGCTCACATGAATAACTAGGACTGAGCAGTGGTGGACTCCTGAAGTCTAGCTCCTGCATCTTCTCACCCAGTTTTTTTAGGGCTGCCTTGACTGGGACAGGTGGCAATTTGGGAGGCTTTCCTCTTTTTATTTGTCTTTCTTCTTCAAGGCAGTCTGTGAAGAAAAGCAGAAGGCATGACCCTCTCCTCAGACAAAGAGCTCAACGGGCTAGATAACCCCGGCTTCGTGGTGAGTGTGTCCTTTCTGAGAGTTCATTCTTGCATATATTGGTGCAAGTCTTACAAATCAAGAGAAAGGGAAATTCAGGGGGTTTGGACTGACTGCAAGGATGCTTGAGGGTGGTGAACATCTATCTTATCGCTTATCAACAGAAATCTGAGGAGTAATTTCCTCAATAAAAGCTTGTTGCTGTTACATACCTGAGGTGCTTTCTGCTCTTCAGAGGTTTTTCTTTGCTTTTTTTCCCACTCTGTTATTTATAAAATAAGAGAATAGATGAACGGCAGCACAAGTGTTTCTGTGTAGAAGAAATAATTAAGCTTGTGGCTCCTTGTGACTCTGTCCCTGGATTGAGGGGTTTATTTCACAGTAAGTAGAAGTGAAATGTAGACTGTTGAAGAGTGTGTTTCCTTGTCTCCTCGATCTGTTTGTAGTGGGGCAAGCTGACAGAGAGGTGGTCAAAGAAGGGATCTGGACTTAGCTGGGTAAAGTGCCCTGTAGGATCACAGGATAATAAAAGCACCTGCAAGTGAATGTTACCAAGAAGTGTTTGGTGCCTAAGAAATGTTACACACTGTGACAGAGCGATAGGGTTGAGAGTGCTGTATGGCAGCCGTGTTCCCATCTCAACATAGAGACAACTGCCATCAGAAATGAGAAGAGTTGCTTTTCTGCTCACAGGAAGGGTGAAAGCATGGGGTCCTGCAACCCTCCGCCTGCCTCCATGCAGAGAGGGGCCAATGGGACAGTCTGGAGGAGTCTTTTAACTTCTTGGTGTCCAAATTGTCTATTTCTCAAGTAACTCTTGGACAATCTGCTGTTAAGTGGTGGAGATGGGGGTGCCAGAATGGGCCAGCTGTGGGCAGAGCCTCTGGAGAGATGCTCAGAGCAACGCAGAGGTTTCTGGTGGTGTTATTAGTCACCTCTGTAACTCAGAGCAGGCTTGTAACTCCCCTGCATGGGAATGATTCCTCTGCCTCCTGCGTGGGGCTCCAGCAGTTCAGTCCCCTGTTGCTCTCAGATGTGCTTGTCTCAGACACCGATGCGGCCCTGGTCCTGCCCCTGGCACCGGGCAGCAGGCAGGGGACTGCCCGGGCACCCGAGCACACAGCGATAGCTGGGCTGGGAACCCTCGTGGCAAACAGGGGGCTGCTGTGGACAGTCGTCCCCACCGAGGTGACAGGGTGAGGGGCTTGGCCAAGAGAAGGCGCTTGCTGCTGCCTGCCTGGTTTACAATCTGTCCGTGTGTGGTGGTGGCCAGGAATAGTTTTCCCAAAGGAAAAACTCCGCACATGGGCAGGCTTAAGCACCGTGTTGTGCATTTGCTAATCCACAGCTCAGACTCTCTTGCTCCAAAATGAACATGCCTCCACAGGGAGTTATTCGGGAATGCCTGCTGCTTTTTGAATTTGTGCCTGGGCTCTCTTTGAATTAACTCTGCCCTCACCTGTCTGTTTTTAAGTACCTCTAATGCTCCCAGCTTGTCTGTGCAAGGTAAATACACTGTATTTTAAAAGGTATTAGATAGTACATTTTTAACCACATGATCCTAAATGGAACTTTGGAGGCTCACCCATAAAAGAGACTGGAAAACTGGAGATTTCAGGCAAATGATGCAGTCGTCCAGGATTAATAACCTATGGCTGCATATTTGCAACTGCATGTAACTAATGTAATTAATTTTACATCCCTATTTCCTGATTACAGTGTTAGTTTTTGGCTATAGCCATAGGTAGGCCATGGTAGCTACTGCAGAGACCTCTCTTTACCAGACATTTTTGGGTCTGTAAGTTCCAGTAAGACTAAAGATAAAGAACTTGGTACTGACAAAGTAATTGGGAAATTGGTAAAGTAATAGGGCAAGAAAGGCATGCCAGGTCGTGGCTTCCCTGCCTGGAAATGGCCCTCCGCTCCATGTTGATGAAGACTTGCTGGCTGGGGAGGAATTGGTGAAGCAAACATGGGGGTTTTTAGATACAGATCGAAACTCTGTGTCTTCCCACTGCCTGAGTGATTCCTGCAAGGTGGGAAAGGGCTGTACCTGTGTGTGTGTGTGTGTGTGTGTGTGTGTGTGCACAGTGTGTGTGTGTGTGTGTGTGTGCACAGTGTGTGCACAGTGTGTGTGTGTGTGTGTGTGTGTGTGTGTGTGTGTGTGTGTGCACAGGGTGTGTGTGGGGGTGTGTGCACAGGGTGTGTGTGGGGGTGTGGGTGTGCGCACAGGGTGTGTGGGGGTGTGTGCACAGGGTGTGTGTGTGGGTGTGTGCACAAGGCTCTGCCTGCGTGGTTGTGCCTGGCGCGGTGTGTACGTGGGGTAGTGCGAGTGCCGGGGTGTCCCCTGTGTGTGCCCAGGCCCTGTGTGTGTGTGCAGGGCACGGGCTGCACGCATGGGGCTGCGTGCTTGGGGGGCAGAGGCCTCGCTCCGCTGCGGCCGCTGGGATCCACGGGCCTCCCGCAGCCGCGTGGGGCGTCCCAGCAGGATCCACCTTTGAGTCCACATCTTCCTTCAGCAGGGCCTCCAAGGTCATCATTTTCGCTGTGTTTCACCCTGTTCCTCAGTGTTAGATTTTCTAGCATGCCAAAGTGAAAGCGTGTTTGTCAAGACGGAAGATTTGGGAGTGTTTGGTAAGGAGACTAGAAAGAGAAGGCTGAAGAGAAGAAAATAAAATATAAACCAGGCTCCTATTCTGCAGTTACTCGATGCCCGCTTGTTTTAAGATATTTTATCAAAGACACTGCGTGTGGTAGGCTGCCATGGACAATATATAGTAGGGGACAATGCAGATTTGATGCATGAACCTTTTGTAGCCTCTTGCTTCTGGATAGTTGCTCTATTTTCATCTAGACATAAATGATACTGCTGCATTTTGTTCAGATATGTCTTTGAAGCTAATCTCTTAGCAGCTTCTCTGATCTAGATGAGATACTGTGGCCTATAAACATGTAACCTATACACATGTAACCTATAAACATTAACCTATGCATTTGAATCTAGGCACTGTAATCTATATATTAATTTCCCCCTATTGTTATTTTTAGCCTGGCCTTATTGACAGCTACAGGTGAGGTGTTCCCACAAGATGTGGAGCACAGTCACAGGACGAGGAGCAGTTCGGTGCCCCCTGGGTCAGGCTCGGGCTAACAAGAGCTCTCTCCTGCTTGCCAGGGTGAAGATGGGAGCCACTACTACCCCTTTCCCGAGCCTGCTGCCCAGAGCCCGAAGGAGGGCAGGGCTGAGGACCCCCGCAGCAAGCTGGCCTACACCGTCACGGAGGTGCCGCCGTGGTATCTGTGCATCCTGCTGGGCATTCAGGTAAGACTGGGAAGAAAGCAGTACTAGTGGGGTGGGTGGGAGCTTAATGGCTTTTCTGTCAGTTAATGGAGGCGAAACCTGAATTTGGAAGTACTCTGCATTCTCCAGGCATGACTTGAGCTGTGGGATCAGAACTCCATGAGATCAAGTCCTTCCCATCATCTCCTAAACACTGATCGTTATTCCTGTGCTTATGACTACACTGTGCCCTTTGAAGTGCAGATGGAAAGGCAGAGTCCCAAGAGCCAGAGCTAAATAGCTGATAGGAATAGGTTAGATACTCTGCTAAAGGGAGCCAAATGTCTAAAGGCTTCAGAATCTCTGCCACCCCTAGCTCAGCAGAGACAGCATGAGAAAGGCTCATGCAGCCTTGGTCTGTGCTCATGGCACTGCGTGTTGAATGACCCAGTATTAGCAACGTCGCTTGGTGCAGAGCCTCAGTGAAGGGACACATCAAGATAATGATGGACTGAGCTAGGTGGGCATTTTGTTTGTTTCCTTAAGTGGCCATCTCAAATTGAGGCAGTATAAAAAGAAGGCTCCGTGAACACATCCCCATCATTGTTTTAACAAAATATAGTTTATAATGAGTACTGTAAGGTATTAAGCACAACCAATTCCAACATTGCAGCCTTGTGCTACAAGATTAGAACTGGGAAGTGACAAGTAATCCAAGTGACCTTGGATTAATCCACAGTTTACTGCAAATGAGGTCAACATTTTAAGCAAAAATGTTTGAAAAAGTAATTTCACATGGAGTAATTAATTGAAGTTCATTGTAGAAGTATGTCTGTGACCTGTTGAAAAAATACGGGGCCTGATTTTTTCATTACTTGTCATCCATTCTGGAGGTTATTTATAAAATAAATAAATAAATACATGATGTGAGAAATATTTTTGATAACAAAAATGTGTTACTCTAATTTGATAATGTTTTGTCTTTTATTTTCTGGTGTAAAAAAAGAGATATTGAAATTTGCATTTGCACTCACCTAGCCCAGTCACTGTCCTCTGCCCTGGACTGTTTCCACCTTCCTGGAAGAATATTCCTAGCAGCAGTGTCTGCAAGTGCTGCAGATAAACAGGTCCCATCTGGCAGCAATCTGGGGAGTCTAGAATACTACAAAAGGGTTGAGGGCCTGGAAAGTGGGGGAAGTTAGTGTTCAGCATTGCAGTTCTCAGGGGTGCATTGAAACTGATCCTAGCAGAGAATTCAAATTGGCTAAAAAGCAAGAGTATGAGTAATACTGGTATCACACAACTACTGGTTTACAATTCACTTTTAGATTTCCCTCAATGACCCAGGAATAATGCATGGCCAGTTCTGCATCCTTCCTTACACAATTTTTCTTTGTGGCTCCTAGCATTTCCTGACAGCCATGGGAGGTCTTGTGGCCATCCCTCTGATCCTCTCCAAAGAACTGTGCCTCCAACACGACCTCCTCACCCAGAGCCACCTGATCAGCACCATCTTCTTTGTCTCAGGGATTTGCACCCTCCTGCAGGTCTTCTTTGGAGTCAGGTAGGTCAAATGCAAGAAATGGGACATATGAGAAAACCACCTGTAGATGCAATTACTATCATCTCCTCAGTGAGAATTATCTGCTACCTCTGGCTAAGTATCACAAAATCACTGCACGTGATACTTCTGCAGGATCAGCTTACTAAGTATTCTGATTTTTGCATCTTCTGATGCACTTTTTGATAGCCTAGTAAGGAATCTACTATGCAAAACAGCAAACATTAAAGTATTCATCAAACAGTTTTTGTTTCCTCTCTGTGCCAGGAAACCTCCAGTTGAGGCAGGACCCTTTTGATCCATTTCCAGGATCAAGAGAACACGGACTCTGTGTCGTAGGGTAGGGGGCAAATGGGAGAGGTATATGCTGGTTATCTCAAGCATATCCAGCTGTGTGATACAGCTCCTCATGCCAGGGATTCATGGTACAATCTGAACTGAACCAAGGTAAATGCACTTTGTTGCTGAGCTGTTCAAGAGCCAGTGGTGAGAGGATGAATTTGCAGCTGCCCAGAAAATGAAGTACCTGAGAAGAGATACATCTGCACACATCTTTCTCCCAAAGATCTGACTGCCAGTTTCAAAAGATGATTTTTACCCTTCCTGCTCTTTCTTCCATTGCAGCTTTCCCATGGCTGCCCATCATAAGCAATGACTGTAGGCAAACCTCACTTCCAAGAGGCTGCTAGTTCTCATAAATTGCAGGTGTGCCACATGGGCCAGGTCACCTTTCCTGGCCAGAAAAGAGAGGGAATCTGGCTACTCTCGGCTCAGTTAAATTCAGGACAGACTGTATTATCATGACCTTTATTATCTGTGGCTATTTGGGTGATTCATTCTAGAATAGCTCCCAAGCAGCTCCCAAATGGCTCAGTGAGTACCTGAGAGCTGTGATGTCTTCTGTTCTCTGCTAGCCAAGAATGAAAGAATATTAGAGAATGTTATTTCCTGTAGCTGAATAGCTAAATGAGGAACAACAGATCACATTATGCTTAAATGGGTTCTGTAGAGCTGAGGATGCAATTACCTTGTTGTCAGCCCTGATTTTTAAAGGTGTGATGATGTTCCCTGCTGGAAAGGTGTGACTTAGGTTGTGGCATAGCTAAAGAAGGGAAAGCAAGCCTGGGGAGAAAGTGGGAAGCAGATTTTTTTTCCTTTTACTTTTTTTTTTCTCAAACCCTGTAGTAGTTGATATTCATGAATAACATGACAGGCAGGAAGACAGTAACTATAAGGCTGAGGAAAACTTCTGGAAAATATCAGGGCTATTGTCCAAGGCCCTTGGGATCCCTCAACTAGGGACTGTGTATAGTTCATGATGGCCATATGTAAAAAAAAAAAACTAATTCAGAGTCAATTCAGAGCCATTAAGGTGACATGGAGAGAGGAGATGATAATTCATTTTATTGAAGCAATCAGAGTGAGACTGGTTTTTTTTGATCGACAAAGAGAAGGCTCAGAGGGGTATGTCTGCAGCCAGCAACTAGTCTGGAAAAGAAAAGGATGGGATCAGGCAGGGAGAAACTATTTCAGCTATAAGACAATGTTGGCATGTGAATAAATAGATAGGAACTGGCTGCTAACATAAGAAATTAGTAGATTCCTACCAAGAGCAAGTGCGATACTGGATGAGCTCTCCAAAAGCAATAGCTAGAGGAAAAGCCTGACCCACGTTAACCTGCAGCTCAGTCATGTTACACAGCATGAAAAAGCAGTGGTGAGTCTCAAACAGTCCCTGGAGAGGCTGTATCCAAGAGGCTGCTGGGAATGATCCAGGTCGCTCACTATTGCAGTGAGACCTCTTAGTATGGACTCAGATATCATATAATGCTGAACAGCACATAACATTTCCTTCTTTAAACTTAAAGCATTTTGTCTAACCCCAGTAGAAAGAAGGCAGTATCCTCACTATGTGTCTCCAGTAGCACCAGCAACTAACTAGCTTCAATGCTGCCACACCAGGAGCTATAAATCTCTTGTTAATTCAACAGCCATGGCATTGGGCCTCCTGCGTTTCTTTTTGTTTATTTTTTGCCTTGCCCAGCAAGATTCTTTGAAGGATGCAACGTGTTCAAACTGAATGCTATAAATAAGCAACTCCATGGATGACTGATATTCAAATATAAATCACTGCAAAGTCCTGAACAATGGTTCAGTTGTGCATGGCATTTATACCACTAAGGGTAGTCGAGTAAATATTTATTTTAGGTGAGGGAGAGGTGGTGCTGATAAGTCTATACCATCTTTTATTTTCCAGTGTGTTCCAGGCAATGGCAAAAAGTACCCCTAGTTCAGGGAAGTTCTTTTTTTGCAAAAGTATTAACTTGGATCAGTATGCCCTGGTTTTCTTCACAGGCGCCATAAGAGCTTCCAGCTTAAGTTTTCAGGCCCACCCTCAGGAATGGTCTCTAAAGAACCAAGCTGAGGTGTGATGGCTTGTTCAGTGCTGGCAGTGTCAGTGTGGGCCTTCAGAAAGGTTCAGGTTTTCAAAGCTTGCGAGAGAAATGGCCTCATCAATAAACAACTCCCACTGAAGTGGGGACTTAATGTCTTCTGTGACTTTATAGTCATTCAGACCTCTTAGATCTCTCTTGCCATTTGTCTATATGCAAAATAAGAAGTGTGGCTTAGCTCACAAGAGTGAAGGGAGCACGGATCTCTGTGTATGAAGCCCTGCACCAAGCCACTTTGGAATGCAGCTGAAGTTTCAGTTTTGCTGCTGGTTTGGGTTTCAGGAGTGCCAGTTCCTCTAAGGAAGGAGATGTGCGGCGTGCTGGAAGTGCTGCGCTCTCCCCGAGCCAGAATGCCCAGACCTGCCCAGGCAGGTTTCCCTTCCTGTGGTGGTGGAAAGAGAGCAGAGGAATTAACTTAGAACCTAGTGTACGAAAGCTAAGTCCCAATTTCTCCCACCAGTCTGAGGATGGTTATGATGTGGGGAGTAGCCATTGTGTATGCTTGTGTTTATAAGAAGGTCATGAAGAAAACCAGGACAGCTGAAGGGAACAGAGGAAGGATTTGAATTTTGGCAAGATCTCTACCTAGAAGGCTTACCTGTGCTAAGACTTGTTTGTTTTTTTGGTTTTTTTTTTTTTGGTTTTTTTTTCCTGTAGAATTTCACCCTCTTTCTTCCTCATTCTTCCCCTCTTCTCCAGATTTTCTTTCCATTGTTGTTTTACTGCGTGCAGCTCTGCTATCTAGTCAGACAAATGATCTGATCACACATTTTTTTCTTTAAAGCATTGTAGTAGAATTTGACCCCAGAACCAGTGTCTCTTTCCATTTTAAATGTTTAAACACAGGCTCTTTCCCTGATGCTCCTCTTGAGAGCAGTGAACATCAATTCCCAAGCAGTGTCAGTGGTGGAGACCTGCCAGAACATTTCTAAAGACATTGTCAGGGACCATGAGCAGATTGATTTTCATTTGTTTTCAATTTGTTTTACTTTTATTTCTCTCATCCCAACAGAGCTCAGACCAGCATTCACCCTCTTCAGCTTTTCTCTTTGGGTTCCTTCCAGGTTGCCTATTATCCAAGGAGGGACTTTTGCCTTCCTGACTCCTACCCTGGCCATGCTGTCTCTCCCCAAGTGGAAGTGCCCTGCCTGGACACAGAACGCCACCCTAGTGAATGCCTCTTCGCCAGAGTTCATCGAAGTCTGGCAGACACGGATGAGAGAGGTAAAGAGGAGCTTTATCCACAGCAGCTATTTCTCTTCCCTCTTGAACCAGAGCTCAAGACAATCTCAGACTTCCAGGCAACCCAGACCCAGATGGATCACTCCATCTGCAACAGCAGAGGGGAGTCTCCTGCCTGGAGCTGATGTGAGCAGCAAACCAACCTTCAGGATGTGACCACTGGCTCCTTTAACACTGATTGATAAACAAAGGGAAGCTCAGGATGGTAAATCTGTCCCTTGGGGGAAAACAATATTCAGACAAAACTACATATCTGTTTATAACTGCACTCCTATCCTACCAGTGTGCTGCAATACCCAGTCAGCCACATCCTCCGCTGTGGCCTGTGCTGCACAAGGAACTCAAATACAGCTTTGTGTTCACCTGCTTGAGTTCTGCTTGAGCACATACCTCCTGGCAATCCCAATGACAACTTGATTAGATAATGTGACTTATGTGACAATATGTTTGTGCCTTCACCTCTGCCAGCCCACTGCCATGGGGCCAATAGGGGTAACACAAGCAAGGAGCTACTAGGATGATTAAGGGACTGACTGGAGCATCTCTCATATGATAAAGGCTAGGAGATCTGAGACTGTTCAGTCAAGAGAAGTGTGAGAAATGCTGACAATCTTATCAATGTTCTGAAGGGAGGTTGTCAAGAGGGCAGGGAGGTTGTCAAGAGGGCAGGTCTAGGCTCTTCAGTGGTGCCCAGTGGCAGAACAAGAGGGAACAGACACAAACTGAAAAACATAAAGTTCTGTCTGAATAGGAGAAAAAACTTCTTTACTGTGAGGATGACAGAGCACTGTCATAGGTTGCTCAGGGATTGTGGAGTGTCCACCCCCAGAAATATTTAAAATCCACCCAGGCAATGAGCTGTAGGTGTCCCTGCTTGAGCAGGAGGATAGAACTAGATGGTCTCCAGAGGTCCCTTCCAATCTCAACCATTCTGTGATTCTGAGTAACCAGGCACATGGTCCCTGGGGACTATCCACCCCTCAGGTTGATGTGCTGGTACTTTGATGGCCCTTCTCTGCACATGATACTAAACCTGCCATCATTTAGGATACTAAACCTTCCTGTCATCGGAGTGAAGCCTCCATGCCCGTCTGTCACTAGAAGCTGAGTCTAGCCGTCACTCCCCTATTTAAGAAAAGGTTTAACAACTAGAGCTCCTTTCAACATCTGCTTTTTTCCTCCATTTTTTTCTAGGTGCAAGGAGCCATCATGGTAGCTTCCTGCTTTCAAATCTTTGTTGGATTTTCTGGCTTGATTGGATTTCTGATGAGATTCATTGGCCCTCTGACAATTGCCCCAACCATCACCTTGGTTGCACTACCTCTTTTTAACTCGGCTGGAGATGATGCTGGGCAACACTGGGGCATATCATTCATGTAAGTCTCGGTTCCCCTTGGGAAAACTGTGTGAACACAGACCATCTACCTCTAACTGAAACCCAAATGTTAGGATCTGTAGCAGGCTTCTCTGGGGACTGAGGAAGTATTTGTTGAACACTAACATGTGACAGGCTTGTGCAAAACACCAGTGTGGCATAAAGTATTCTCCAGGAGCTCAGAAACTTCAGCAACAAAGAAAAAAAAATAAGATTAAAAAAAATCTCATTTTGTGAAAACCCTGAGTTCACAAGTCAGTAAACAGTTCTTTTCTATGGTGATTCCTGGTGGCAATCCCTATCATAGTTGTCTACATATAGTATTTCATATGTTCAGAATTTAACTTAAAAGGACATCTGACAGAATCACAGAATGCTTAAGGTTGGAAGGGACCTTTGGAGATCATCCAGTCCAATCACCCCTGCACACGCAGGGTCATCTAGAGTTATGCAGGGTCATCTAGAGGTCATCATTTCTAAATGGAAAAGTTAAGTTCTCCAAGTTAAGTATTCCCCAAGTCAAAAGAGCAGTATATATTGTTTTCACAAGAGTAGGAGGAATTGTTTTCCCCTAAGAGGCCTGGAGGGGTCTGGAAATACCTACACTGTACATGTGTGACCGCAACATTAAGGTTGTTCTTTCAGAGACACTTGTGCACGTGCACTCCTATGTTTTGTGGTAGCATTTCCCTAGCACTCCAAAAACAAATAAAGAAGTTAGAAAAGCCACTGCATGGTTCACCTGCATATTTGACACTTTCACATCCATCAGACTTGAGCTTGGGGCAATGTACAACTTCAGTTGGCTATTGGCCCTATGGACTCTGGCTGGTTTGCTAGAGGTGTCAGAGCTGCCTGTGAAGACTCAGCCATCGGGTTTGGCTGCAGCCCCTGGGAGGCAGCGTGCTCTTGGGGAACACACTCCCAGCTCTGTCCCTGGGCCCAGGCCAAGCTTGTGCTCCTTGCTGCATCCTGCCTGACCCAACTGGTCTGCTCTGCCTCCAGGCACCTCTACCCCCCCGGCCCCAGCTCTGCCGAATCAGTCTTTTCTCCACCTCCACTTCCTCACCTAATTGCACTTTCCTCTTCCATCTCCTAAGACCTGAAGCCCTGTCTGCTCCCCAAGGCTTCCCATCCAACTGCAGCTTCTCGCATGACATCTCTGGCTTGTTTTTCCCAGACCCAATGAGCTATCTTGGCCCCTTCTTTGGCTTTGACTGGACTATCTTCTCTTTCTGCTTTGCTTTTCCCCTCACTGACTCCTAATCTCATGTCCATACTTGACTGCTTTGCCCAGTCCCGCTGCCACATCTGCCCTCAACTCTGGCCACCTTTTCTGTCTGTTTTCTTTCTCTCCTATATCCTGCCCGTGTTAATCTTGCTCCTTTCTTGCATGACTCACACTCCTTTGCCACAACCTGGTCATTAAGCTCTGAGCTATCTGGGTTGTGTCCTCTTTTGCTGTGAGGCTGTTTCCTCCATGCTGTGTAAGTGACAAAGAAGGGGGGAGACACAAGGCTTGTGCCCATCTGCTCCCTTATGGTTGTGCATACATACTTCATCACTGAGCAGTGTGAGAGCCTAGGTCATTCCCAAAAAACTCAGCACCTTTATGGGCTGCAAGCGTTAAAGTCAGAGGTGGCTCTGCCAAGCACTTGGGTCTAGAATAAATGACCGTTTTTACACATTGACCATACTTGAGCATATTTTCATGAGAAAGAGCAATATCCTTCACCCAAAAGATCAAGTCTTATTGAATCTGAAGTCTTTTCTCTTACTGTTCAAGGTAAAATCGCCTCTCAACACAGGCCATACTATGTCTATTTCTGGAGTGTTATTATTGGAAATAGGTTTGGGATATATTTTTTGCCAGAAATATTTGGCCCAAGGCAGATATTTTCCATGGAAAATTTCATCTTGAATTGTTAGAGTTAGGAAGAATTATAAAGCAGCTGAAAATAGCCTCTACTAACAGCGTATATCAGGCAATCTGAATAACGAGCAGTGACACCTACCCAAGATAGAAGACTGCTTCTCAGTGATTCATAAAGCTGCTGAGTCCCTTTGTAAGTGCACACACACAAAATGTGCACTGACGCAGCTGGCCTCGGCTCTGTTGCTTTAGAAACAAAGAATGCAAAGCAAGTCTTCCTCAAACTTTCTGCTTCACTGTTCAATGCTTTGATTGATGATTCATAGCCTTTGGCTGTACGTGGTGGTATGTCTGCAGAGAGGTGAGGCTTTCTTTTGCACTGCCACCATTCTTCCTGTCCTTAAGGAAGAAGAGCCTCCCTGTGGTGGAGAGCGCCAGTTTTGGGGAGCCTCTGGAGTCCTGGACTCCTCAGGCTTTGAGTTCGTGTGTGGAGACCGGTAAGAACCTGGCCACGCATATGGTACTTACAGCTCATGTTACCTTTTTCCCTCATGGAAAACGACCATTTTTTCCCAAAGCTCCTAAATGTAATTTAGTGTAAACCACCAAATCCTATTTCAAGTATATCACTTGTATATATACAACTGGAGTTTCCAGGAGGTTCAGTCCTATGGCCAGCGTGGGAGAGGAGCTCCAGCCTGTGGCCACCACTATGAGAACAAGGTCCGTGACCAGCTAGGGGCAAATGCCTTGGACAATACATCAACAAGGCAGATGTGGCAGAGTGGTCAGCTGTGCTCTGCTCTTCCTGTTTGACCAGGAAAGCCCTTCAAGGCACCACGGGAGGGCTCTCCCGAGGGCTGGCACCACTGCTCGGGCAGGCAGGAGCAGCTGGGCACTGCATTCCATTCACTGAGCAAGACCCCAGTGCTAAGGAGGACACCAGGGCATGATGTACAGCCCCACTCTCTACTCTCCTGCCACCTTTTTTTTTTTTTCTTTCAAAACAGGAACTTGCATAGACAAATCAGTGTGAGTTCATGGCTCTTGCAATGTGAAATATAACCCTGTGACTTCCTCTTTCTTTTCTCCTTGATCTGTAGGAACTCTATGCAACTTACAAGCAGTGTAAGTAAACTTGAAATCAGGATATCAACAAATCCTGTATTTCTAGTACATCTAAGTTATATAGAGAGGTTCAAGGACTGCTTCCTAAATAGCCTGCCTGGACCTTGCATGTCTCTCATGTCTTTTACTCTGCATCGCTTTTAAGCTTCTGGCAATGGTATCATACTCAATGATTTACCATGGAAATGATGTGGACACGCTGGCAAGCATAACAAAATGGGAAGGTACCATTATAGGTAGTCTGTAATGGGAAGCTTGTTCCACTTCAGCTTTGCCAGAGGAGGGACCCTTTCTGTAGTGTCTAGAGCCTGATTTTTGGGGGATACTTTTTGCCTCACGTTCTACTTTTTCCCTTCCCCTAGGACTATTGCTTTCATAGTTCTCTTCTCTCAATACCTGAAAGATGTGCCTGTGCCATTGCCGTCTTACCAGAAAGGCAAGAAGTGCTCCTTCTCTAAGATCTACCTCTTCCAGATCTTCCCAGTAAGTTACAGTTCCTGTTGATGACAGATGGACTGGGATAACCTGGTTCAGGCTGTCTGGACCCAGATACTGTTTCCACTCACTTGTAGCACAGTAAGAGTTTCTCAGTTTCACCTGTTTTGCAGTTTGGTTTCATCTGAGCGTTGCAAAGCCATCGTTACCTCAGAAACGCAAGCTGCTCAGCACCTCATGTGCTGGAGCCGGTCTCTGATTCCTGCTTTCTCTAGTTGTTTATTTTGTTATTTGGATAATCAGAAAGAAAACACTTCCTGAATGCAGTTGAGCCCTCTTCAGCTGCCCCCAGGACTGCTCTTGGCAATGGAGGGTGCTGGAGGCAGGAAGGTACCACCACCCTCTACGAGGGAGGCAGTCAGGACACGTGAGCACCCAGCTGGCACTGGGTGTCCATGTTCTCCATGGCACGTGCATACAAGGAGGAGGGGAACAGACTGGCAGACGTCCTGTCCCAGACCCTGTAGCGCTCTGTGGTGGCCCTAGCGGCCTGATGGAGATGGGGCTGTGCCCTAACACGATGCCCCTGTTGACTGTGCCGGACAGGTTCTGCTGGGGCTGTCCCTGAGCTGGCTGCTCTGCTACGTGCTCACGGTGACCAACGTGCTCCCCGCGGACCCGGCAGGATACGGCCACTCCGCTCGGACCGACACGCGAGGGGACGTCCTGTCCCAGGCTCCCTGGTTCCGCTTCCCCTACCCAGGTAGTGTCATGCCCACCTCTGCCTCTCCCTCTGCCTCTGCTTTTGCCTCTGTCTCTGCCCCTGCCTCTGCCTCACCACCCGCGGCTCCTGCTGCTCCTGCTACTGCTTCTGCCGGAGGCCTCACGGGCTTGTGCCCTCACCTGTGGCCACCATAGGGAGGTGAAAGGAACCCGAGCAGCCCATCTGGCCTTGGCTG
>JAVCKT010023707.1:0-18416 GCA_032273925.1 Rhynchotus rufescens
AAAAAAAAAAAAAAAAAAAACAGTATTTGCAGTATTTGGCCTTAAGAGGTAGGAACTCATTATTTCAACACTCAGGAAAGTATAGGTCAAAATGCTGAAGTTTAAAACAAACAAAAAATCAAACAAGCAGCAGCTGCAAACTGCAAAGACCCTCCACTTCCCTTAAAAGAAAACAAAAAAAACCCACTACCTCTAGAAGACTAATACTTACATTTAAGAGGACACAACTAGAGCTTTGGCCACCAGCTTTATTTTTAATCTCCCCTTGGGAAAATCTGCCCAAATAGTGACACTTTTTCAGATTTTATAAAGCACTGTAGTGATTTTCAAATACAATCACTAGGACATCCTCTCTCTGACCACTGGTTGACAAACTAACTAACTAGAGCTAATCAGGCTTTATTCTTTGTTTGTTTTAGAAACCAAGCTCTGGCCAAAGAAAAGCGCAAGTTTGAAAATTATCTGCTTATGAAGTCGCACTGCAGCAAAATTACATGTTTGGCAAAAGGATGGATGTTACCTTTCCTGGAGAAAGTCATGGAGGCTTTAAGAACTTCAGTCTCACATGAGGCGAGCCTGATGGTGCATAAAAATTCATCATGTCACAATTGTGTGTGGGGAGGCGTCTTTCATACACATACCTCTTTCAGCTCTAATACTTCACAAGAGTTAAAAATACATCCATATCACAGATTTTATCCCTCTCATTAAAACAGTGGTCAATTCAAGCCTCTGAATAACAAGAAGCTACTGATATATTAAAATATGCTGTATTTATTCTGTGTACAACAATATGATAGCTATTATAAAGATTTAGAGATAGTAATCACAACAATGCTTGAAAGCATAGAGCTTTTGAAAAAAATCATTAAAAGTTGACAACTTGATAGCACTTATTCATGGCTATGACTTGCACGTCCTGTTTGTTCTGCTTATTAATGAAGAGTTTCTTTTCTTAACACTTATGTCCAGAAAAATTTGCACATATTTCTTGTGTTTCATGCTATCCGGTCAGTCAGAAACATCGCAGAGGCCACCCAGAAATTTAAGCTACCCCAGGAATCAGGAGGAATTCAGTCTGAATTTTAGAAATGTGTTCATCTCTGATGCACTCCAACTAGGCCTGCTGGATTTGGGCTCACGACATACAGACCGTCCATGCAAGTCCCACAGTTGCTACAACTCACTAGAGCTGCTTCAAAAACCCTGTCAAGTTGCATCAGCTGAGGCCCAAATCTCTTACATTTAGCATCCAGCAATAACACCAGATTCAATCATGTCTCAACAATGGCAGTTTTTAGACTTCTACCAATTACCAGGAAAACTTGCCAAGGAGCCCACCATGCCTAAACTCACAGCGCTCATCTCAGCCTGGGCAAGTTCCTGGGTGGTGTCTGCAGGGTATCACAGAGCTCGTGTAAGAGGAAAGAACACATTCCCCTTGAAAAACTTCTGTTTTTTTTTAAGACAAAATTAATACAGAATGGATAAAGCACGTGCACCCTATTACATAGGCAGCCACATAATATCACCTTCGCACTAGTGAAAAACCAGTACTCCCAACACGAAAGAATGCCTGGAATGTTAGCCTTTCTTGTGATAACGTCATCTTAAGAAAAAAAACCCTTCATAACATCATGAATTAATGAAATCAATTACTCAGACAAATATTTTGCATAAGCATGAATTAAAGAGTTCATGCCCTATGTACTGCTGACTTACTTTTTTAGTACTTCCTCAGTACCTTGGCATGGCCTCATTTCCATATTTACTAAGCTTATTACTTGAAAGCAATAAATGGAGTTTTGCTTACAGCAAGCAGATCCAGATCATTTCCTCACGGTTAAGTGTCCTGCATTTTTTGCAGTCATTTTCACTCTGACATTGCAAAGGAAAAGCATGCAAAACATCAAAGAATGGGCAGGAGGTCCATATGAGGGTGGAACACAGACGAGAACGCAAAGGTCTGATTTGCAGAGGCATGCAAGCACCAGAGCGTGCACACTAGCTGCTCTCTCTGCCCGCACGGCTGCTGTCGTCTTCTCTTGTCTTCCAACTTTTCTTTTTCCTGAGGACCTTCAATAATTTCAGGAGCATTGCTAATACAAGGATATGTTGTACCACGTGCACGAGCTCTAAAATCCTCTCCGAGTGGCACGTCGTTTCCCCCTGAACCGCAGTCTCACCCAGAAATACATTCTCCACAGAACACACAAAAAGCCTGAGTGGCAATTTCCATTCTTTTTTCCTCACTTCTTTGTTTTCATACAGCACCATGAATAATCCCTAAAGGGGAAACCACATCCTAGTTTGTTAATACTTTTCAATACAAAACTAATGTTGATAGCAGGGGGCTTCAGACGCTCACCGCCTCGGAAGGCGTGGTGACATTTACCCTGCTCATTTAGCTCTGGTTTGGATGGAGAGGAGCTGTGCGCTTCTTCCTAAGACACTAATGAGCGCGTGTAAGAGCGGGTGAGCAGGGAACGCGAGCGGAGAAGGAGCTTTTCCTTGGTTCCTCATAGTTGCTGTTGCCAGGGAAACAGCCTCCCCATCAATGGATGCATGGGGTCGGAGCAGCTGCTTCCTCCCGGACCAGCTCTCCCACATCACAGCGCTGTGCGCAATGGATACGAACAAAGCTGAATAAATGTATACCACTAAAAAAAAGATGAGCCAAAGCAAAACTTGTAAGAATTATGGATTTTCTAATTACGGCTTTTGAACATGGCACCACAAGAACTGCCTTTTAGAGCCATCGTAAATCTAAGATCCTGACAAAGCACGGTCATTAAAGATCCCATGCCATCTTTTCATAAGATTAAACACACGTTTAGGCTCACTGTCTTGGCTGTGAGCCAAGCTGAATAATTGCAGCCTGGGTAACATACCTAAATTCCCCTGCTGCTTAAACATGACAAGAAAGTTTTCATCACTTCCTTTTGTGAAGCATCAGGGGTCATTGCTGATGCCATTATAATGGCTTTATGCCACCCAAATGCGCAGGAGCAGCGATACACTCCTTCCTGAGACAACAGTGAGAAACTTGTAATTTCATTCCTAGCAGTAATACAGACTGATACACAAAAGTTCATTATGTATGCTCTATTTAAATACATCGTGCCTTGTAAAAAATAACACAGACTTAATAAAAGAGATTAAAAAAAAAAAAGATAGGAAAGAGAGAAGGGAAATGTTCTTACTAGAATTCGTGATGCTATCCAGTGATGCAGTTAGATTGATGTTCTTACATTACATCAGTTCTCCGCATCCCTCGTTAATATAAAATTAAGTTCACTTTGTACTTCATGACAATGTTCTGGGAACATACATTTACACTTCTTATTAAAAGGTAATAAATATTTTACGTTTTTATTTGTTCAGCAAGCGTAAACATTTCCTCAAGAGTAAATTCTGTTTCTAACCCCACATCTGGGTTCTCTACCCTACAATAGCATTTGCTAGCAATAGCTATTAGCATTAGACTAGCATGCGCAGAAATTTACTTCCACACTTGGATATTTTAGTATTTGTCCAATGATACCAACTCATCATGGAAGTCTTACAGTGTGTGCTAAGAACGTGATATGCAACCAGAGTGGCAGAATTAGATTTAAAAGAAATAATATCAAAAAACAAATAGGACTTGACCAATTCCCTTAGCAGAGCTGTGGCTTGTTTACATTGTTATTTAGATTTACGTATTTGCCTCTGCTTTCAATGTTTAAATTGTTAAAAGCTATATGAAGTGCTATCATAATTTGTGCAATATGAGTTCAGGTTGTTTGTTTGTTAACTCTTTTCCCCTAAGATCCCCCACCCTGTTCTTGTTTATCCTGGGATAAGAAATGAAGGTGATGTGGTCTAGACTTATATAATTGCCAACAGGATCACAATCTGTCCCTGGTTTTCTCACTCTCTATTGTGGCATATTCTGTTTTTTAACTAGGCACATGATGAGATGTAATTTGAATTTACAGCGTGGAAAAGAATCCCAGAGCACATTACAAACTCATCTACCAACTGCACACAGCAATCGTTTTCTCTCATTTCTGAAATGCAACCACTTCTGCTGGGAAGCACACTGACTTTTAATGGAATCACAACTGCTTAAGAAGGAAAAGAAGATAGACACCATATCCCAACACAATATCCCAGAGATTTTCAAACTGATCTGTGTTCCTTCAGTGCCTCTCAGAGCATTTCCTGATGGCCTGTGGAAAACTGAGTGGATTGTATGACACTCTTCTCCAGCTGCCTTAACTGGCCTCCCAGCTCTTCTCTGGAATAAACAGGCTGCAAGTGCCGTATTTGACGCCTGTGTGGAAAACCCACATTGAGCAAAGGAGAACAAATTTTAAGGGAGGGAAAAATAGAAAAACAAACAAAACAACTAACAAACAAACAAAACCAAATACAAATGTAGGGAGAATTATTACAGAATGGCACAAACTAAATATTCTAGAATATCTGCAGAAATGGACAACTATATCTATTAAGTGTCCACAGAATCGTATAGCATTTGCTCTCAAATCAAAAATTAACTTTAGAAAATATTTTGAAGTCCCAAAGAAAGCAATTAAAAGGTGTTCCTTAACTGATGCTCAAGTCACAATTAAGTTCCAAAGGAATTAATTATAGAGCCCCATAAACTATTAAGAAATGTACCACCAGAAATGGTATTTTATTCACATTTTGGCATCCATGAATCATTCTTGCACATGGTCAGTGATCACAGCAGACTGAAGAAGCTGCCTGTAGGATTTGCACAATCTTCCCATAGCCACAGAAGGTATTTCACATACAATCTCACAGTACTTCCTTACTTGCTCGGATAACACAGGTGGAGCCCTCAGCTGTATAGAAGACAGGGTTCTCCAAGCACACCTGCTGAGTCTTCATAAGAGATATGAGAGGCATAAAATTGCCTAACATCAGTTTTGTCCAGGGTATAACAATTTGTAGAAGTGAAGAAAAAAAAAAAAAAGAGAGAGAAAAATGCCACATGTCATCCTTCCCTTGGGGAAGGAAAGATAAAATACGTGAGGATTAACAGCAAGCTGAGGAAGAAGCAATGTAGAGAAGCCTCATACTGAAGAAGAATCAGTCAAAAGAACAAATCCCCCCTTTTGGAAAAACAATATCTTCCACACTTGACAGGAAGGCGAATATGAAGGACTCCATGCAAGTCTCAATCTCCCTACTGCTGGTGGTGAGAAGCAATAGGAGCAGGTCCCCCCACCAGCAAAGACCTTTGTGGCATAGAAAGAACATCACGGAGGAGAATGGAGCCGACAGCTTTTCATTACCTTAGAGTTGGGGCATCACGGGGAAGCAGTGAATCAGAGCAAATCCCAGCTACTTGTATGCCTATGACTTAGCACATGATGATTTTTGTGGCATGATATTGTTCACTAGGCAGCAGCCAAGTCTCCCTAAAGGCCATGGAAAATCCAATCAGCTTATGTTCCCTGACAGCTCCTCCAGTTAGGCTCAGGTCTGTATCCATGCACAAAACATACAGAAAGGAAAATACAAACTTACCCGAATATTTGAAACCCCCTCCCAGTTTCAGTTGCTGCAGTCAGCCCTGATTTTATCACTGCACCAGAGGTGTGATTGAGAGTGGTAGAGATGCACGAGGTTGCAGACAGTCCAGTCCTTGGTTGCTGCTGCCCCGCTCTAGTTGTTTCTGGGAGACAGCTGCAGGCCTGGGTCTCAGCCCATCACTTTATGTTTCACAATCGCTTCACCGTAACATACAGCAAAATAACAGCAAAAATCAAATTTTAGGTTGTCCAGACAAACCCAAATTTAGGCTGTCCAGAGAAAAAACAAGCCACCTGTCTGTTTGACCCCCATTATTATTAACATGTTGCTTTTTTTATAAACTACCAGGAGGAATGGGTGTGTTTTTTTTTTTTTTATTTTTTCTCTCCTTTTTTTCAGTTCAAGAAGAAAGATAGTGTACAGTGGGAACTTCTTAAGCCTTCACCAGTCCAGAAAGAAAGATTATTCTAACAGGTTCAAAAATACAGCCAGTTCCCTTTTTGCTGGGCACTTTGTATAATTTGCAAAACTTTCATTCCTCAAATACTGAGGCTAGGAAGACAAATGGTGAATAGATAAGCAAGGACAATTCATCACATAATAAAAATTCTGCTTCTTGTTTGGATGCCTAAGTATTTTAGCATTCACTTTCCTACAACAGTACACAAGTGCACTACAACAGGTGATAGCAAACATTCACTCATGCTGTAAATGGATTTATTAACTAATAACCACATTGCTATCATGGTTAAAACTTGCATAGGTGACTGTGTAAATAGCATCATTAAATAAATAACATAGCTTCAATATCACCGCAGAGTGACCTTTGTGAAAAGACTACTGATAGAATATATCTTCATCCATATTTTTATTTTGGCCACAAAATTCAGGTATCAATATACATATATTAAACTCTGTTCAAGGCCTAGAGTATTAAAGGATAATAGTCCAGGATCTGTTCTGACTTGTATATGAATTTCTATTGTGCCAAATAGCGTGAGTAGAAACAGACCTTCCACCCTCTTTACTTCATGTCCTCGCTCCACTTTCTTACTAGACATAAATGAATTGACTCAGAGTTAATAAGAATGGAGCACGTATATCATATGAATTTGCGATCGAATCCATGCTGAATTTCTTCTGAGATTCAAAATACTTTATCTTCATTTTCTCATAGCTTTTCTCTGCCCCCAAAGGATTATGCTGCTATGCTACAAATTACCTATTCTCAAAGTATTTTCCACACTAGAGAAAACAGAGAAGCTCTGCTGTGATACTTCCATATGAATTTTCCACAGCCTGAAGGTTTGATCAAGATATGGAAACACACAATGCCAGACGGACTGAGCTTCCAATTCCACACTGCAGAACTGAACGAGAGCTTGCTTACTACTTTCATTGAAGTGCTATTCAGAAGTCTCTATAATATTTCATAAGTTGACCATCCATTTTGCTGTTCCATTTCCAATAATAATAAATCCCAAGTAAAACTTTTTCTTCAAATGACCTAAAAGAGATGGTTACATCCATAACTCCTCAGTGCACCTTGACCCATGGCTAAAATTAGCCTATTTCTAGAATTATAGAGAACTACAAGCTTTCCCCAAGCAGTTTAATATAGTCACAGTGTAGTCTTGATTTGATGCTTTAGTGTCCAAGGCCAGTGAAATTTTGTTGGGGTTGCATCACAGAAGGATGTTCACCCAGACCAGATGCCAGTAATCCAGGTGAAGCTCAACACATTATGCTAGAGCTTTCTCCTCTGTTCCCTCAAATTATCTCTGAGGTCTGGAGTTATCCTTTCAATCACCCTAGACCCACTTCTCCCACAATCTGAAGAGTACATTACTTTCATTTCTCTGGTTCATGAATCTTTTTGTACCTCAGTCCTGATATATATCATAGTGGTTGTATCCTGTAAGATTCTGTCTCCAGCTGCTTCCTGCTTCCACATCCTTGTGCAGCATAGGTCTTGTCCTTCAAATCTGCATAGTTTATCATTATTTCCCATTGACAGATGCTAATTTTTCTTTTTAAAATCATGTATCTTTTTTCACTTCTACATTCTTAGTACTTAAATAGCACTTTTCATCTGCATAGCTCAGAGAGCAAGAACCATATTAACCTCCTAAATCAAAATGTTGCCAAATTGTCAAGAACTCTGTCTATGCTCACTCACATCAAAAACCTGGCTCAGTTGTCCAAAGACTCACAAATTAAAGACTCACTGATAAGAATGAGGTCAAACTACATCTCTCTGTCTTTCTCAGTTCCTTCGTCTGTCTCTCACACTCACATATATACACTTAGAACAACCCATAATATAGAACCACAACTACAGGATAATGGAACAAAGAATGATTTACAGTAGTATTGTCCAAGGAGTAACCTGTTTCACTGTTGAAAGACCCAAAGATATAAATCGACCCTTGGCAAAATCAAAATGGGAAAGATACAAAATAAAGATAAGAAGAAATAAAAGCACTAAATAAAAGGCAGAATGGGCCTCTGATATAAACAAATTTTCTCACAAAAGTCATCAGAGATAAGCAGAGTCACTCCCGCTAATGATAACTGATGAAGAGGAAAGAAAAACTTTGTGAATTAAGACACATTTTGATTCAGATTGTGTTCAGGTGAATGAAAACTACAGATCCTTACCTCTCATGCAGACATTTACAGAATGCTGTTAATGTGATAAAAATACACAGTCATCATGTACTTCATTTCTAATCTAACTTGCTTGGTGTGGTTATGCTTTTTGGTGGGGTTGAGAGGCACAAGTAGTTTATGTCTTTTTGATGGGTTAAAAGGCAAAGGTACTAGCATAATTAATACAACATTTAAAGAGAGCTAATATTTCCTTTTCCCCCTTTGCTGTGATAGAATCAAAAGTGCTAACCACTACATACACGTTAAGACCAATGGCACAGTCCTGCACGGTAGGAGTGGCACAGAACAAGACAGAAGGTGCTGAACTTTCTTACTTAGCAAAACAAATAGGACCCACAACTGTGTTTCTTTGTCTGATAGTGTGGCAGTCATCCACCTTCTCTTGAGAATGGTGTTGTGCTTGTTTGCCTCCCCTTGTTTCCTGCAAAGTCACCTGCATGAGAGGTGACGAACTGGAGTATGAAGTGAGTGGAGCTGAAATGAGAGATCTAGTACTCAGTGTACCACAATTTGTAACTTCATCTTTGAAAGGCATCTCATAAAGCAAGCACAGCTCTTATGTTAAAATGTCTACATTGCAGATCGTGGTATTCTGTCAGACCAAAACAAGCTTTAAACACATAATCTGAGCGTTGGAAACATCCCCACCACAAGAGCTTTGGAGGTCTTATTTTACCATAATTCTTTAAACAGAGCCCAATACTTGCTGGATAAGATCAACAGGCTGAACATCTGTTCAAATGCCAAGTAAACAGGCCCTTTTTAGAAACAGGGAATTTATTAACATGCTTAAGGCATGTGCTGACAAATATATTATTATTTCCTTTACAGTAGCGTCTAGAGAGGCCTCCAGCTGAGATAAGGACTTCCAGCTGTGCTAAGCACTATGCACACTATAGAAAAAGATAGGTCCCATTCAGAAGAGCTTACAAGCTATTGTGCTATTGTTCAGCCCGTTCTTCTTGTCAGCAGTGCTATATGCTAAACTCCATATTTTGCATCTGCAATTTTGAGTAATGACTTAAGGATTTCATGTAAAAACACCAGCTTGCAAATCTCGTGCTCTATTATACCTGCCAGATCTCAAATAACTGATTTTGATGGTATATTAGCTAAACACAAGGAAAGTCTAAAAATCTTTATATTTCTTTAAAGCAATATTAAACACTGAGATGGCAACTCAAATGCTAGTTAGCCTATTTTGCTTTACACAGTCATATGTCAGTCTTCTATAATAAGGTACGTGATGACTCATAACATCTAAAACGTTTCCCTTGGTGTTCAATATTTTATTGCATAGATGCCAATTATGTTACGATGGCAGACTGCACCAGCCTGAACAGCCATGCATTATATGAATGGTTCCATTGATTGCCATACTACAGAGGGTTATGCTTTCATAAATCATACTGAATAGGATTTCTTTCTGCAGACAGCAGGGGTAAAGTACTGGTGAAAGTGCTCTCATGGGTTACAGCCATCAGCCCTATGCTTGACCTTAGTCAAAGATTTCCCAGGCTTTGAATAACATCCCTTTCCCTCATCCTAACCCTTTGCACCCATTTCTTTAAACTTGTCTATGAGGAGGAGGAAAAAAAAAAATAGGCAACTTATTTTACAGATACACAGTAATAGCTATCATGCTCAACACAATTAACAGGACTGAGTTAAACAGAGAAGCTTGAAAATAACCTGGCATGAACAGCGGGTTGTTCTCCTTAAAGCATCTGGTTCATATAGCAGTCAATAAAGAAAAGCATACAGTTCATGCAGACAGATACAGTACAACATAATACAGGACTTAGAGACACACAGTACATTCAAATTACCGTAACAGTCTAGAGATTACAGCTATCTGTCTTTAAGAAAAAAAGAAATCAGAACTGTATACTTCATTGAGAGACAACATATATAAATCACGGGTAAGGGTAATAGGGACAAAGCAACAGATTGAAAATATGAACCTCTTTGAAATAATAAAAATAATTCCATACAAGCCATCAGTTCTCGCAATGGTTTAATTCACCACTTAAAACATCATGTGACTGCTGCTAGCAGTCCTTACAACTTTGTACCTCAGAACAAGTATGAATCCTTGCCAGAGCGGGAGGCCACAGACAGGTAAGAGCCCCCACAGACAGGTAAGAGCCCCCACAGACAGGTAAGAGCAGTGCTCAGGATGCAGTTCACACCACCCACCCTTCCCAGCATTAAATGCACTGAAGCAACCAGGACCTTCAGAAGAAGGCAACAGCAAAAGCCACCACTAAGCTTTTCTCCTGGGCCACCTTCAGCATTGAAGGTGACGCGTTCCTCCTCCTGACCGAGCTCCAGAGAGCGTGGAAGGAATGGTCCCTTTGAGCCCAATGTCCCCTCCATTCTCCTCACTTATTATATTCAGCAATGGCAAAGCTAGTCTTGGCCCTTCTTAACAAGCATCCAATTCAGTAGGTAATCAGATCTCATCCTGAAATATGAGGATTTTTTTTTTCTCCTCCTTAAAAGAGGGAGGTAAGGAGCAATTTGCACACATAGTGATGAAAAAGGGCATTTACCTCAAAGAATACAGCTAGCAACTATAGGCACACTGTTTTTTCTCCCATAGAAAATTTTGCCAGACATATAGCTACTAAAATTACCATGAATTCTAGATTGAGAACTTTCAGATTCTTTAGATTCTTTTAGACTCTACATTGAGAACCTGAGCACTTTTGCAAACTGAGACCTAGCAAACTTAGATCTTAGCTAAAACTTAGAACTTAGCAAAAAGATGAGTTCTGTCCTACAAGATATATTCTGTTATGTAAAACTCACATTAAATCTATACCCCCTGGTCATCTATCTATTGCTTATTTTGTCTTAGTCTTTCTCCTCAAAAACTCTCCACGTTTCCTCAGCAATGCTTCCTAAGACATCTACTCCGTGCAAAAGACACACAGCATGTAAGGTTACTGTGCCACTGTAGCTTTTCAGAGTAATACATGGAAACAAAGGCTCACACAACTGTTTTGGTAAAAATCATGAAAGCCCACAATGATATCCCAAGTATGTCATTCACTGCCATATAAGAAGAGGCAACAAACATACCTCCAGATGATCCAAAAGCCAAGCTGCTGTAACACTCTCCTGTGCCAAGTTACGTGATAATTATTTTGGGCCTTACTGAGAGTCCCTTAAAAGAAATGCACTCTGCAAACACTCAGACAAAACCATAAAGCCCAAGTTCTAGCATGGCAGTTGCATTTTATTCACCTTATTTCTTACAGCTAATTAAACCTAGAATCCATTTCAACCTCTTGCCCGCCACCACCACCCTCCAGTCACTCCCAGGTGGTTCTCATCAACTAACACTGGAATGGCAGCACCTGGGGGCCTGCCAGAGCCAACAAGGATTTCCCAAAAATGGTTAAAAAAATAACATTCCCCTACACCCCCTCTCCCACCTCCCCCCTATCAAAAAAAAAAAAAAAAACAGCTCGTTGAAGAGACATCTTCTAATATTCCCACCACACAAAGATGAACGAAGTGTAAGACTGGAGGAGTTTAAAAGAGATCAAATATTTGCAAGAGAAGTAAATGCTGCCTTGAGGAATCAATTCTATCCTTGCTTCTCACCTACCATTTCTGCTGAGTTTTTGAGATTAAGTAAATTGCTTAATATCAATCTATTGCAAGAGATCATTGAGATCTAATAAAAATAAAGACACCTTTGGTTGCAGATGGAATTATGCATGTCAAGAACTTATGCATGTCAAGAAATTAACTGTGCATCCATCCTCAAAATGGCCATCTTAACATCTTTGTATCTAATCTGCAGTAAAGATGAGCACCCACAAACACTAGGGAAGCCAACTGCCATGGGGAACATTGCCATGACTGTAGCTCCTTAGGCTAATGTGAAGCTGAACATAGCTAAAATTAACATGTTGGAGGCATTAGACACTGCACTGAGAAGCATCATAAAGATGCCCATGGAATAAGAAAAATGCCCATGGATAAAGAATTCCATGGGTTTCTTAACAGCTTTTCTTTACAATATATGTACTTATCAGTAAATAATCAAATATGGTCCATCAAAAGTGGAAAGGTCCTGGAGGAAGCATAAGTAAAGACTGAATCATAATGTACATGCACAAGAGGGTCACATTTTGGGAGCCAGAACATGATCATGTTACAGCAAGTTGCAAAATTTGCAGAAAATTGTAAAGAAACAAAATTCACATCTGAGGAAAAAGTGCAAACTGCAGTTCTTATTCTAATTCAAGCCTCTTTGCTTCAACTTTGTACATCTAGATGCCTGCAGGTAAACAGGGGATAGTTTAGTTTGTTCCAAAGGTGTAATGAAACATGTAGAAAGAGCAGCAACATTACTTTCATGGCCTGTAATTAAAGTGCTGTGCTATTCCTTTGGGATTAGGAACTAATCTAAAAGTAACATATAGTACTGCAGTGAGATATAAAACAGACTTTCTATAAATATTATATCTGTAAAATTTGACCCAATACTTCATGCTTTCTGCATAGGATTAGAAATAAAGAACACAAAAATGGCAAAGCTGTTTATTTTTCACACCGGGGGGAAAAAGCCTCATCATCTAGCCAAATATTGCTGGTAACATGATTCACTACTAATTAAAAGCTAGAAATCTTCCTTCGAGCTTCTCTAATTATACCATATATAGTTATGACACTCTAAAGATGCTACTATATGTTTTAAAATTCCAATACCATGACAAGAAGAGAAAAACAAATGGGCAGCTCAAAACCTAACGCCTCACATACAGTCTTAAGATGGGTGACTTAGTCATTCAACTAAGTATGTAATTTATGATCACAGGAGCCCTTGGCCATATTTCCTGACATAGTCATCCCCAAAACATAGCTCCAACTAAGCCAGATACAGCCAGCTGCCACAGCAATTCTGCAGCAATCCTCCCCACACGCTGCAGAGTATGTTCATTTTGCTGACAACATATTAAAGTTATTGCTCGCTAGCACAAGGAGACCGCTTCCTTGGCGATGACCTTAATTACCTGAGAGGAGGGATGTGGAAAGGCAGGACTCGCCACACGGCGCCTTCAAGAACACCTGCGCTGGATGTGGGTGAGGAGGAGGGCTTCTCATTCGTGTCACTGACGTATTTTACTGCCCCTAATAGGATTTAACCCAAATAAAAACTAAACTTCTGCTTAAGTAGCCAACTGGATCAACATTTGCCTCTCACCTGTAAAGTATTAGCTTATCTCACAGATATTCAATCTTTCTAGCACAATTTCTATAACATGCTAGATTTTTGCCTAAGACACATTTATTTAAGTATCAAGTATTAGAAGATGCTCTCACTTACATAAAGATATCTTGACCCTTTTAATGCTTGGCATCAACATGGAAACAAGAATGCACATTTACAGAACAAGCATGCCCTCAAAAATGAAAAGAAGCTAGGTAAGAAAAAATACACTTAGTTGAAATGCATATACTCGTGAAGATATCTGTGTCACGAAAATGCAATTTAGAAATATATATGCAATAAAATCATACTTGCATCTTTGTTTTTTGCCTAATAGGAACATTGTGCAATAATTCTGTTTAGTCCTTTCAGATATTCTACTAGCTGAATATTACGAAGTTTTAACTACATTTCATGCATAAGAGTACCAGCTTGCATTTGTCTTTAACAGCCAATTCTCCAAAATTGGATGGTATATAAATACAGCTCTTAAAAATGAAGTCTTTGGATGAAAAACAAAACAAAACAAAACAGTTGGGGCCTGCTGCTATTTCATCTTCTTAAGGATTAATAATTTCCTCCCCCTTCCAATCTGTAACTTTCATCTACCTCCATGCTGAATCCCCAAGTGAGGGATGTACAAAAAGCAGACTAGAACTAGACTCCAAAGTTAACAAGAAAACACCAGATGTGTCTGGAGAAGGACACATGTATGGAATTTATGCAAAGAGGAGAGATTTTATGCAACAATGTCCAAATTACAGAAAGGATTATCACCTGCCTCTGAAGGCTAATAAACACAGATAACCTATGAATGATCTCTACTCTTTCTGTCCTAACTGCTGAACATCCTTCCCTCTAACTTGACATGTTCTCCAGTTCCTAACTTGACATCCCCCTGTATTGTTTAGCCTAAGTTCACAAAGAGTGCTTATGATCCCTCCTACCCAGAAGTAGAGAAAGAAAAACTTGTAAATTGTCAGTGACATCATCTGCTAGAAAGTGATTCACACTTCATGAAACAGCAGGGAAAATTAAATTTACTCCCAGCCACCCCAGAGCTCTTCCACTGAATCAGTGTGTGGCAGAAATGATAGTGGGAGATGTAAATCCTTTCTGTATTTTAGAAAGACAAGGATTGTGTAATGAGCTGGAGTGCATAGAGCAAAATTACCATATACTGTCACTGAAATATATTTCCCCTGTGATTTTGCCAAAAAAGGTATGAAACTGGGACAGAAAATAAAATAGGTGATGCTAGAGGCAGAAAGTGGATTAGTACGCATCGCCAGTGGTATGTGACCGGCTTGCAAAGCAGCGGGTTTCATGACTGACAGTACCAGCAGACAAGGCTTTTCAATATTCTCTCTGAAGCTGCCCTGTTCTCAGAACAGAGCAGCACCTGAATACAGTGCAACTTTTGCATAAGCCACTTTGCTGACAACGTGCAGAAGAGGAGGAGATTTTAACACACGAAGGAGATGAGGTCCATACATCTCCCTGAACCCCGATGGACCCTGGCATAAAAAGAGAAACGAAACCATTGTGTAACTTCTCCCCAGCATTCCTCAATCACAACTGCTACTTCCATTTAAATTATAATAATGAGCTGTGCACTTTGCTCTCATATGCGAGGGATTCTTGACTCACCATGACTAGAGTTGATTGAATTGCTTAACTTTCAGGCTGACATCTTTTCCAGGATGGCAGGATCTTTTCCAATTCCTAGCTCAAAGACCTGCAATATCCCAAAGAGTTAGGCATGAGCATAACATAAGCCATGATCCCTTCTGCAAAAAAGGCATTGCAACTGCAGGGCAAACTACCACTGGCTGACTCAAATGATATTTATTAACTCAGTGGCAAAAATGTTCCTTTAGTTCCACATCTGTGTTAAAGAAAAGGGAAAAAAAAAAAGGTTTGAAGAGTTTAAAAGATAGAGCCTTCATCTATAGCTGCCTTCCTAGCTCATCATGACACAAGGCATGTAGGACATGCTTGGGACAATATGTGAAAATAGTTTGGGCCAAATCTCAGTATCTGGTGTCTGATCTACACAGACAGGCAGACTTCAAGATTCCAGCAAACTATATACCTAAACATGAGTCAAAAAGTTTTCAGAACTTGGAAAACAAACCTGGGCACTGTTTCAAGCAAGCTAGACCCTAAACAGTCATGCCTCAAAACCACATAAAACTTATTGTTTCATTCTATTTTGATACAAAGATGTACTGACAGTCCTTGTCATGATTCCGTGTCCTTTTTGGAGCACCTCATTGACAAACTGGCAACTAGCCACAAGCACTGCAAGAAAATAAATGAAATGTACCCTTCTTTTTCAAACAATTCTGAATAGGCACTTGTACTGCTGCAAGTGATAAGCCAAGCGATGCCTGCTATGAGCTTCACTTTTTTTCATCAAGTAGCAATTTTAATAATGTAAGGCTTATGCAATGAATTGTTTTAATATAACCTGGTGTACGACCATAAGCTCCAAGAAAAAGAAAAATTGAAGGGCTCCTTAAAATACGTGTAAAAGATGACTAAGAAACTTGGAAGTTAATCTGAGATGTACGTATTTTTAACCCATTCTGGGTCTGCCTGTCCTCATGCTGGAAGTAGAAGAAATGAGGCACATGAGTCTGGCTTTTCAACCAAGCTAAGAGACCACTGCATTAGGGACTCTCTGTTCATACAGTGTGTTCTTAGGATATAAAGCTTCTGCCCGTAAACTCTGCAGGACCACATCCCTCAAAGATACTAGAATGTGGCTGCTGTACTGTACTTCTGTCAGCCTTATTAATTTTATATTTAAGCACAAATACTTGTATTTTATAGTAATCGATTTGTTATGGAAAAAAGTATGTTCATTTGCACATTTTCATGTATTTTAGGAGACACAGCCTTTCCTGGTTATAATAATGAATATTCTCTGCCTTTTAATATCATTTTCTATAGTAAAAAAAAGTCAATCCAATAAAATTAGGGAATCTTTTGTGTTTATCTAATTTTACAGTGATAATATTATGAAAGGGAAGATTCTCTGATCAGTACTGGGCAAAAGAGAGGCCTCTTCTGAAGAATAACTTGATTCTTGAGTATATCTTTTCCTCCTCTACACCAGTAATGCATCACTGAGACCTACCATACTGCCTACTATATCTTTAGGAGTCTAGTAGAGGGAAACTTAAACGCATAACAGTGAACTAGTGAATTCTTTTTATTTTATTTTATTTTATTTTATTTTATTATCTTTTTAACGACACTACTTGAGTGCAATAAACCATTCTGGTAAATAAGTCTGAGATTACTGAGATTATTGTTATGACTGCTAGTGGTTTGTGTTTATATATACGTGTGTATGTGTGTGTGTTTTTAAATATACATGTTTATATATATATATTTATATATATATACACACACACACTTTTTTTCTTTTATATCTTTTGTACCTCAAAATGAAAAACAAGAAAGAGCAAAATCTGTTCAACAGGATGTAGTGCTCTTTATGTGCTCTGCTAGTCAGTTCAAATGAAATAGTGATTTCCTTAGCTCAAAAAATAGCTCAAAATAGCTCAAAAAAAAAAAAAAAGAAAAAAAAGGTGAAGAAAAAAAGGTCCTTTGATTAGCTAACCTCTATGCTAATATGACAGCTCACAGCAGGGCTCTGGAGGCAGTCATACAGATCTGTTTAAACATACTAGTGAAACAACAAAAAAGAGACAGGAAGCCTAAAGCACACATTGCCACACACCCTTCCTTATCCTTCTTTGAGCAGAAGGCATAACCCATATCTCCCAAAAGCAGGAAATGTGCAAACTAAGCAAAGCAGCACCTATAGTTCTTTGTTCCTGAGTCCTACTTCTCATCATTTAGCTTAACACTGCCTCATATTAGTGCAACTTTCTCCTCTAAGACAACTTTCTTTCTAAGATGCTGAGTTGGATATTAGGCCTTAGTAGACAATGATTCCTCTGCGCTGCCTCAGAAGTTAAACACTATAGTTTGTTTTGTTTTTTTAAGGATATCTCTGCACAGCATGAAATCGAGGTCTGAAAGCTCCATTTGAGAAATGCTAAAGCAGCACAAATTCTTAGGAAATGTAAACTTCAGGCTGGCTCACGCATGCATTTTTAAATTGCATTTTGAAAATACGTCCAGATTCAGAAAATACGTACCTCCAAAACTAAAAAATTTTAATTTTTAATAGAAATGCCTTCCATTTAGTAAACTACTTTTCTGATGATCCCCAGACTATCTGAGTCAATACATGATCGGTTGTTTTCCCTTGCCTGCAAGCTAACTAAACGTGCACCACTATTTCTACACTGAATCACAGTAGGCTATTTCAGTGCTGCAGAGTCATCCCGTTGGCGTTCTGCTTTGCTGGCTGGATGAGGCGATTTTGCACCGATTCATGACACTGCAAGGCAGCAACCCTCAGGAGCAGGAAACGCAAAGAAACAACAAAAAAAGGATAAATGCTTTGTTTCTTAGGCAAGTTTGATGAGAGCTACTGTACCGCCATTTGTATCTCAAATTTTGACTAAAAGGTGGCTTTGAAAGACAGTGCAGTTTGTTTTGATGGAAAAGGACATGTCAGACCAAGCGTGCCTTTTTCTAAGGGACAAAGTGTGATACTGCATTGAACTCGTTCCAAAACTTAAGAAACTACTGCCCAGTTGAGTACACCCTTGATTTCAACTATCATTACCCTTACACTTGAGTAGGAAAACAAGTAGGAAAACAAGGAAAAAAAACTTGAGTAGAAACAAGTTTTCTGGAAAAAAAAACCCACCATTTAAGGTAAACTCTTCTTTAAAAGCAGTCACCCAATCACTAGAAACACCAGTGTGATGCTTACAAGGGGTCTGATCAAAAGGAAAACATACAGAACTTGGGACAATGAATATCAAAGCCAAAAAAAAAAAAAAAAGAGATGTCCATTGCAAAGAGGAGGGAT
>JAVCKT010023708.1:0-24754 GCA_032273925.1 Rhynchotus rufescens
CCGCCCTGCGCCGCGCCGCGCCGCCCCTCCCCCGCCTGGCGCTCCGGGCGCCGAGCGGAGCGCGGCGGCTGCGCCAGAGCCCGGGCCGAGCCGGGCCGAGCCGAGCCGGGCCGCCCGTGGGGTGCCCGGCTGCGGGCGGCATTGGCCGCCGAGCGAGCGGGGACCGGGACGGCGCCGCGAGGCACCCGCGGCCAGGGCAGGGGGAGCCCCCGCGTCCCCCCGCGGGGCGCGGGGCCCCGAGGCGAGCCGCGAGGCGGCCCCGCGCTGCCGCCGCCGCCAACGGCCGCGCCAACGGCTCCAACGGCGCCGCGGCGGAGCCCGCCCGTAAACAAGCGCCCCGCGCCGCTCCTCGGCCGGCGCCGCGCTCTGCGCAGCTCGGGGGACCGAGCGCGTGAAGTGCGTTGCTCCCGACGCGTCCCGTGCGCGGTGGCTGCAGGCGACGGCCTCCTGGGCAGGGGTGTCACAGAGGAGCCCCGGCCCGTGCCCCCGTGCAGGGGCCCTCTCCCGAAGCGGAAGGGAAGGGCCAGCCGCGCACAACTCGAGCCATTGCTAGGGTGCTAAAGCGGCCGCGGGCGTAACTTAGTCCACTATCAGAAACGTCCAAAGTTGCCGAGTTTTGAGAGAATGAAGTAATTTGCCCAGCAGGTGGGATTAGCTCAGCGGCACAATGCAGCGGCGCCTGGAAGGGCTTTGGTTGCACGTGTTGGTGCCAATGACGAGCACAGTTTTCGGAGGGAGAGGGTCTGGAAAGCGCGCCGAGCTTCGCAGGGGCAGTGCCAAGGTCTGGCTCCCGCCGCCCTCCCGGTGCAGATCCTCGCCCGCTCCGACGGGACGGAGTGGCTCTTGCATCGGCTGGAGATCTGCTACCCGCTGGCAAAGCTGATGAGTGGCAAGGGGGAGGACAAGTTGCTTGCAGGAGACCAAACCTTCCCAGGTCAGCGTTGGTGCAGCTTTCTTTGGTGTATTTTAAAAAGCACTGTAATTCACTGTCCTTCATCCCAGCCTGAATATCTGCTGGTAGCAAAGGCTCCCTATTACTGGTGTAGGCCTGTTGCTAATGGAAATGCAGAGTAACAAATCATAATTCTGGTAAAACACTCTGAATACAGCATGCATGGATGAGTTGAATGGATTAGGACGAGCTCACTGACATACCTCAAAAAGTAATGGGCAATCAGATGTAGACATCTCCTGCACATCAGTATTAGACCTGGCTATGCTCTGCCGTTTCGTACAGATTTTGTATAAACAAAACCAGTTCATACACTGAGGAAGGAACGAGACTATTGCTCATTGCAGTATTCTAGTAGATAGGAAGAAAAAGAAATCAGGTCGTATTAGACAAGTTTTCAAGCTATTAAGGTTCTACTAACTAAGGGTGCCCCTGGGTATCCAACACACTGAACTGCTCGGAAGTTTCCTAAAATCAGCCTTCGCAAAAATGCCCGTTTCTTCAGCCTCAATCTGCTGGCATCAGTTTCCCAAAGCACCTGCAGGGGTCAGAGTACTGTAAAAACCCACCCCGACTTGGATGAGAGCAGTTTTTAAAAACATAGCGTTTCGTGAGCTGGAAACAGTGCCTTTTGGTCCTGTGTTTCGCTGACACGGAGTACAAAGAGAGTTTTACCTTCTCTGTGTAGCGTTGCTGAGATTGTTTCTGGAATAAGGCACGGATTGGTTCTAGAATAAGGCATGCAGACCCTGGGGCTGTATTTTTAAAAAAATATTCACAAACCCAAAAGACTCAGGGATCAGAAAAATGATTTCAGTGCTAGCGAGGATGCTGTGCGGTGCGTTACTTGAATTCAATAGCTTTATGAAAAGATGAAAAGTGATCTGATCACAGTGTATTATTGTGGAAAAACGAATTGGCCTGTGAAAAATACATAGGCATTTTTCCAGGATTTATGAACATAGTCAGCATGGAAATCCCAGACACGTTGGCCTGCATGTGCAGTAGGTTCAAGGCTTCCCAGACGTGCCAGACCTACCAGTCATGTACTTTACGGATGTGCCGTATACTCAATGCACAAAGAATTCATTGGACTTGGTGTGTCTGTTTGCATGTGTGGGAACAAAGAAGTATTAGAAGCAGTACAAAAACAGATGAAGAGGAAAGCTACGGACAGCTTAGATAAGAATGTTGTAAGGCCCTGAGAAAAAAAAAAAGCAAACTTTTGAGCTGAGTGCCAAATGAAAGAGGCTTGAGCTCTGCGGATTACTTCCCTGCTTCACAGAGTGTTTGCCCCAAAATAGCTTCATGTAAGGGAGCAAAGAAGAAACATTTGTGGAACAAGGACCAGGATTTAGGCTTCTTGTCTCCTCTTGCCTTGGCCTTTAGGTAAAGTCATGCACTTCTTTCTCATGCCTGTGCTTGTACCTCCCTTTTCTGGCCCGGTGCATCTAACTACTTTGTTGCACAGCAGCACAAGATTCAACAGGAAGGGTAGAAAATGCTGTTGCTCGGAACCTGGAGGAGTCCATAGGGATGATGAGGCATTCCTTAGACATCGCCAAATCCAATATCTGATGACTTTACAAGGAAATCAGATTTCCCTGTAAGGATCCTTCAGTGCTTCTCGCTTCATCTTGACTTACTAAAGGGTCTGCTGACCCAAATAGCTTAGGAGTAGGCTCAGCTATTGAAGTGAAATCCAGCTCTTAAGTTCTCCTAGAAATAGGCTAGTAAATACTGCTAAGCACAACTGTGGGAGGAAGAAAAGCTTTCTGAGAAACTGTCTGTAGCAGCTGAAATTCCCCTGACATTTTTTTTCCTGGGATGTATTGAAGCCACATGTGGCTCAGCTGGATGAAGTGGTAGTAGCAACGTGTGTTTGTGGGGGGGGGCTGTCACTGGGCTCTCCTGGACATCATCTAAGTGGAGGCTGTTGCAGAAGCAGGCAGCACTAGGGAGAAGGCTGCAGCCCATGTCCTTAGCTACTTGCTGCTCTACTCGCTCTCCTCGCTACCAGAAAGTCTCCCTAAATAGGTGTTCAGAGTAAATCTGGTGATACTTCATTAAGTTGATACTCACAGCAATGACAACTGAAATACAGACTTTCATTTTATAACATAAGGCTCAGTGAAGATAATATTTCTAATACTGAAAATACAAATGTTTTACTTCTTTTTCTAAATAAAATATCCAAATATCTTTAATTAAAAAGTTTGTTTTGACTGCATATATGTATGTTAGTAACTCCTTATGTATCTGAACTTTGAGAATGTTAGTGACTAGTACCAAAGTTGTCCTGAGTTCTACACAAACTTTTTGTTTCCTTACTTTGTTGCTTTTGTGTATCTTTGTTGCACATTAATTTTCTTTTTTATTCTTTACTTGGTTAAGGTGGTTTGTGTCTGCTTTGTAGCAGTCTCTTGACATAAACTGTTCCGCAAACAGCGTATACACATGAGCAATCGCTGCTAGCAGAAGAAAGGATCGAGATGAAACCTGATGCTATTACAAGCAGTGCTGAATCAGCCTAAACACAAGAGAGTAATTTCTCTTTTCTTCACAGAGATATCATGGGTTTGTTATATTAGTAGCTGCAAGGCGTTCCAAAACTTTTAAATGGAAAATTGTGCCAAATTGGGAAACTGAATATGAGAATTCATTCTAATAATAATAATAAAAAATTTTAAGAATTCTTTTGAACCAGTACCGTTCATCATCATCATGATCATCATGATCATCATCATCATCATCATCATCATCATCATAACAAAACCCCCTCAGGTTGTCTCTGTTTAGTTTGCAGTCCTCTAAACCTTTCCTCCCTGTTGACTTCACAGCCAGGGACAGCTCACTATTTGAATATTTAAGTGCAGAATAACTGACAGAGAGTTAGAATTATTTGTGATTCTTTCCTAATACATCTCAGATTGCTCATATAGAACATAAGAGTATAAGGGTCTGCTTTTTAATGGACTCAGCACAATTGCATATGGAATTTAAAAATGCAATTGCATAACTAAATTACGTTTACATGCTCTCTCACAAATTCAGAGGTCAGTTTATAACTATAAATGAATAGGACTGGCCACTTACAGATGCAGTTGTTCACATCACACCTAAATCACCGAAATCACTGTGCATTCAAGCTAAGACTTCATTCATGTCTAACCATTTTAGAATATATATCTTAAAAATTAGAAGGTTAAAGAACTAGAGAGTCAATATCTATTTAAGACTATCTATCAGGAGCCTTTTGGGAGAAATAACTGCTATGTCTAGAAATGCAATTTTGTATTTTAAATTGATTGTCCTGAAGGTCATGTTGGTTTTAGCTTCTTTAATGGGGAAACGATTTTTTTTTCCCCACAAATAAGCACAGTTAATAAAAAAAGACAATTTGCTGTCAGTTTACAAAAGTAGAAATATTTTAAATTGGCATATCAGTCTAAGGAGTATAATCATTTTTATTATGGAAAACCTGTCTGCTAGAAAGATGGCTAGATTAGATCAGCGCCTACATTTTTTTTTATAATGTTGCATACGAGTAAGATTTTAAGTGTGTCTATAAAAAATGGAATATAAAGTTATTTCCTTACTTGTTTTCTGAGAGGATTATGCATATAAAACATAGACTTTCTGTATCTGAGAAGTTTTCCTGCATCAGGCCCACTCATATGTGTGGGCTTAGTAAGCTCCTGGCTCTCACAAGTAACCTGACAACCTAACCCCAAAGCCACAGGTAGCACAAAGCGAATGCAAACTGGTCTTTGAGAGCACACAATGAGCATATACTGGGGGAGAAACGCAGCTGGTGGTACTGTTGACTGTAGAGGGTGGGGAGGCTCTGGGCTGGCAGCGACGGGGTGAGTGTTTCTGTGACGTCCCGCAAACCGCTCCGGTGCCTCTGGATTTACAGCGCGCCTAACCCATAACCCGGACAATCCACTAGCAGCTAAATGAGAAGTAACTGTAGCTGATCCTGCTCTGTGACAAGGGGACTATATATCCCCTGTGAGCTTCCCGACACTGTTTTCCTTAAGTTTTTTGAGGCAGCATTTCGTATGTTGGCTGTATTTTGACTGTCAGAATGCATAGAAGCCACGGCTTCTGAGGCAACCTCAGTATGAAGCTTTACTCTTTTAATAAATTAAAGCTATTTTTGATTGTCTTCATTAAAGCTGGATAGAACTCCTCATTCCATGAAATCACATATTTTCAGTGTTTTTCCTAATACTTTTTGTTAATTATTTTCTGGAATTACATGTTGATAAATGTAACTAGCCATAAAACCACCTGTCCCCTCTATCTTGCTCCCATTCATGTCTTCTGTCACCTCGATTTCTTCAGATGATGTGGTTCAATAAAAATGTTTAGGACATCAAAGTCAAAGCCTGTTCTGATTACTACAACTTCACCTATACTAAATTTAAGAAGTTTGGCTTCTAATATCTACCAAGTATGTCAAGGAAATCAGATTTTACTAGAAATATTTCTGTTTTTTTTATTTTACAAGTTTTATTTTGTCAGTCCTAGGAAGCTAATCTTGTTTATGAAAGTAAAACAGAGACTTCCTCTGCAAAAAGTAGCATAATGATTTTGCAAGCTATTTGGGTTTTATTTCTCTGGATAGATACCAAGAAGCCAATCTAAACTGGTTGGCGATCTGGTTCTTAACAGATTGGTTAGAACTCTGCACAGCTTGGATACCGTTTGCAAAGTCTGCATGTCTAAAGTCATATTGTGATATGACTACAGTACAAGCAAAGGATTAATACAGACCAGCTTTCATGTTAATTGTTTGGTCTGTGTTAATTTTTATAATTTACCAGGGTAAAAACAGACTACTATATTTTCCCATTAGCTAGGCCTTTATCTGTCCTTGCTTGTTTTCTCTTAATATTTTTCATTTGATGTTGTGATATTGGTTGGCCTCCCATGACTGATTTCAGCATATTAACAGGAATTATTTGCTAACTTTAAGGTTGTCATTATCATTTAAATAATTAGAATATGGTGACTCATCTTGTAAGTTGCTAAGTAGACAGAGATTTCTTGAGTTTAGAGTACATGTAGGTTTCAAAAAATGTTAATGAATTTAGTCTATATGACAAGATACTCAACATTTTGCAAGATCATATTCATTTTCTTTTGGTTTGCAGGAGATTTCATAGACTGCTCAACTGAAAGAAAATAATGGAAGTTCTTGGATGCCCAGTGTTTTGAACAGTGTTTAAGTGCGAAGTTGGAATCTTACATTTCGGGGTCAGGTGTGGTTAAGGACACAAACGGGAAGGCTTGCTTGTAACAAAGGAAATCATAGGAAGAACACACAGCACCTTCCACTTCAAAAACATTCCTGTTTTGCAAACTTAACATTTCACATAATGTTGCGAAAATGATAATGCAAGAAGACTGGGGAGAATTTGAAGCAATAGAGAAGTCTCAGCAATAAAAAAGATGGGAAAGAGACTGCCTTGATTAATATGTACAGTTAGAGAGAAGCTGGATAGGAAAGTTTTCTCCTTCCAGGGGAAAGAAGGGTTGGAGGCAGTTTTGGAAATGGCATTTTGTTATTGGCAGGAAGTTGTAAGATATTATCAATTTCCAAGGCATTTTAATTTCTCTCACTTCCTAGCAATAAAAACATAGGACATCATCAGTGTTATTCTCTCAGTCCCTTCTTCTTAATATACAGGGAATTAATGTCAGCAACCTCCTAAGTCATTCCCTTTAATGTAGACAGATTCTCTTCTCTTGAAATCTCCAGGTCATCATTGCTTTTCAGCTGAAGCAGATCTCCTGTTCTAAGAAATCCTTCATTATCTCCTGGATTATGTAAAAGCAGAAATTCCTCTCTCCTCCTCCAGCTAGTTGGCCTATTGCTCACAGATGATTACAGCTCTTATAACCTAGTCCCCAAGTTAACTAGGCTCCGAGTTGACTAGGTAGATGTTTACATGATTTTTTTTTACTGATGCTAGTGAGTTTATATATGAGAGAGATCTTCTAAGGGTACGATAAATAATAACAATAAATAAATAATAGTAAATAATAAACATTGCTATAATAATAATATAAAGTATTGTGTCCTACATCTGGTTGATGTGTTGCTGTCTTTTTACAAATTTCTTATAAATAATGCTTTTTTTTTCCATTAGAAAAGAAGTTATATTGAATTTAGGTGACAAACTAAAAAAAAAAGGGGTTAAGGCATCCTTTGACTCCTACCAGAAACGCTGCTATGGGGTTCCTATTATTTATTGCAGCAAAGCTGCAATAAGTTTGAGGAGTTTTCATATTCAGTAATAAAGGAAAAATCTGCTGTTCTGCTGTGTCTGCTTGCCTCTTCACAGCAATGCAGACTAGTAGTGGTCTTTTTTTTTTTACTGTCCAGTTCTTTCTTCATATTTCTAAATACATATATTATTAAGTTAAAGCCATATTTATTCACAGTTGACACTGATTCAAGAAATGTTTCATCTTGCAAATTTCAAAGATATAGAATAAGAAATTAAGAGAAAAAAAAGCTCCCTGCATTCTTTTCTACCTTTGTATTGACTACAGTGCTATACATAGTGAACTGCAGTACTTCACAAAGCTTGTAGCTCCACTCCTCACACAAGTCAAGAGGGAATAGAAATCCCAAGTTTGAACTTTCCCTGCCATTTAGAAAACTTTGGCAACAGTCTGGTATTCTTCCAGCTTAGGGTGTCAACTGATCAACACCTCAGCTTTCCGTATATTGGCAAAGACATTTTCCTTCCATCCTCCTTGTTTTAGCTGAAGTTGTTGCAACCATGCCTTTGGCCGCCGGCCTCCCGGAATGAAAGGCTGAGTGTTTGTCCCTTGGGTGGGAGCGCAGCCCTCCTCGGGCCGGGGCTGCCGCCACTCAGAGGCCCTGTGGGGTGAACGTGGTTGTAGACGCACACAGGCTGTTCGGAAAGGAAACGGGTGACAAACAAATGAAGAATTTCTTCTGCTGCTCTTGCCATAGTTTATGGGTCATCAGCTTTTATGTTCATTCTTACAGCGTCAACCAAGCAACCATTACAAAATCCACAGCAGTGTCTGAACCTCCTATCTTTGCGATACTGATTTTAAATCCCTCTCCCGCCTGTGCTGGAAATGGTTAGGACATTATTTTGCTTATTTTCAGGAAGATATAATGAACCTATTTGGTTTGGCATAACAATTCTTACTGAATTATGCATCTATTTAATAGTTATCATTAAAAAACAGATCAGGAGACCTTTCCAAAGTCTTCCATCTCCAGCTAAATAGCAGGAGATAGCATTCAGTAGCTCTTCTGCATTGGTGTTTGTGGCCTTGTCATAAAAGGGAACAAGGTGCCTAAGAATTTTAGATAGCAGTTGCAAGTAGTGAAAGCTTCTATTTTTCCTCTTGGAATAGGAAATTTTATCTCTAAGTTTGTAGGGTATTAGGAAAGCTTGTTTTGTTTTGCTTTGCTTTGTAATAATGGATAAGCCAGGGCAGATTTATCACTGATATCTTTGCATTCAGTCTGACTGCGAAAAGAAAAATATAACAAAGGAAAAGTGTTGTTGAGGAGAGCATTCAAAGTAATTCACATTTGTGTGGGGTTTTTTTTTTTTCAGAATAGGCAAAGTGAAAATTATCAAAAGAAATACTCCTTGGACATCTATTATTCTCTCTGTGTCAATTATTTTTTTCCTCACATCACCATGAATAATTCAAATAGACATCTTATTTTACATTCCATGCTTTGTCTTTTTGCTAGTTCAATGCAGGTTTTAATAAGTGAGATTTAAAGCTTAGGTTTAAAAGTGACAAAAGGGTATTGGTTTAACTATGGCTGTCTGAAGAACATAGAAAAAATCACATTCAACTTGCTCATAAATATCACTGAAGTTAGCTTTCCATTGCAAAAACTTTATGCGCATAAATGGAGACTGAATGCACACTGAAACTGATAGAAGTACTCTAGTTAACTTCATCAAGTCATATCAAATAATTACCTATGTCAGAAACACTTCAACACATCTTTAATCAATTATGATTCTGATTTCTTCTTTTTCTTTTCTAAATTTTAACACAATGTAAACTTTACTATTGGTAGTCAACAGAACTAATATACATGGCTGGGAGGCTGGTTTTCATTCTTTATCCAATTGGTCTTGGAATTTTTATATACATATAAATGAATTATTTAGCCCGACTGTAACCATGACAATACTGATAGCACATATAGAACAAAACGGACATAAGGCTGTTTACCCAGGAAGAGCCAACATGATGAATACTACTATCAGGATATTTGCAGTTCTTAGACCTGGACTAAATTGTAGATATTAACTTTTTTTTCTCATATTAATAGCTGTTAGACCTCAACTTTGCTGCTGGTGGATACTAGTTGCTCAGAAATCTCTCTATCTTCAGATAGAGCTGAAGAGATTCTGTAGGATTCTTCTTTCTCTTATCTGTATCTTAGATATGGTCGGCTATCCTATCTGTTGGATCTCTTAGGTGGGAGCCCAGCAGAGAATTATGTTTGCAGTTAATATTATACTGTATGACCACAGGGATATTGCTTCATCTTTGCTTTGTTTTCATTTGTTTATCTATTGTCTGCCTTAGGTAACTGGATTATCCTCCACCATCTGTGTATTTAGTATAGTGATAGCTTGGTCTTAAATAAATAATTGATAAGAATGGTTCTTTTTTTCTTTTTCTTTTTTTTTTTCCATTTATTAGCCATTTAGGAAGGGAGGGTAATAGAAAGGGTAACATAAAGATCTTCTGTTTGCTCACATTTCAGTCTGAATTTCTGGTGATTTAATAACATTAAAATGAGGTTAATTTTACTTGGTTCTTTTCCTGTTATACATTCATCTGTCAATATACTCATCTACATAGCTGTCATGTCTTGTATAAAAGGTTAAACTTGAGAGTTATCCTTTAAATTATATTCCTTTAAACTCTTAAATGTGTCTCTTTATTTAATCCTTCTGCTAGGGAGAATATTCATTAGGGAACTGGGTTAACTCAGTTCTTTCTTCCAGATTCTTCTTAGGCTTTGTTTTTAAGCCCCCAGATAAATTTTTTACCTGGGACCTCAGCGTAAAGCACCTTATATTTGATATGGAAAAACTTGATTACATTGCAGCCACACTCTCTGAAATTTTTGTTTGGAGTACAAATCCGAGGAATCTATCTCCTGGCTTTTGCAAAATTTGCCCTTCATTCCAAAATCACACTTGATCTGCACGTGTTTTCTGAACCACTTTACTCTCCTGCATTTTACACTTAAGAGCTTTGAGTCTTTTTGGTCAGTACGAAAACACAACAGGCATTTTTGCCTGGCAAAATGCAGAGGACTGTGCACCACCGTTCCTGGCAGGTATGTCACAAACAACAAGTGAATCAGATGAGGGCAAAGATGCTGCCCTGTTCCGGCAATTTCTGTCAAGTGGAACAGATTATTGATAACACAGCTGGATAAAAACGCTAAGGGAGTCCAGAAACTGTCGCTATTAGGCTGGGGGAGAGGGCACGCAGAAAGGATTCCCTGACAAGTCCAAAACTTCATTTTGTAACGTTTTCTTCCTCCTTTCATAGCTGCTCTCTGTACAGAACATTGCTTTTGCTTTCTCTTTCTCACTGTGGTTAGAACAGCAACAGCCCCAAAAAAATGAGTATCTTTAAAAACTGCACCAAACTGGTCAATGCTAATGTTAGCCAAAGTGCTGTTTCCAAATCTGCATATATTTGCATGTCCTCAATCAGGATAGAGGAAAGTCAAAACTATGCTCTTAAAATGCCCCAGATTTCACAGAGGGAAAACTCAGCAAATGCAAATAAAGAAATAAATAGATATATAGATAAATAGATAATAAATAAATAAAGACTTAAATAAGAAAAAGGAGATAATTTCTAAGGACCACTAAGCAATGTTGAGCTTTCAAATAAATGTTTTTTTAAAAAAAAAAACAATGGCATGTTGATTTTCACTACGTAATGCTTTTAAGACGAATAGGCCCAGGCTGGACCTAGCTGAATATGACAGGTAGCGTGTGGGACACAGGGATGGGGTGGTCATCACTGCATCACATGGACAAGTTACGACAGGGAAATCAGGGCCTTGTTATTTTGTGCGTGCAGAATGGCTTATCTGCCTGCACAACCCAAGGTGCCACTGGTCTCTCACTCCTTCTGTCAAACACTGGGATCTTTGGGGGAAAACACATACGAATCTTTCGCTAATGAGATGGAGCTTCCCTGTGCTCTGCGGGCAGCCTTACTGAGTAAATACAAAGTACATTTGCAGCCCAGGGAAGTGCACTTCCAAAGCAAAGGACACTTGTCCATGTAGGGGAGTTATTTGTAGGTTGCCTTTTGCAGCCCTAAGGCACTTCTCACCTGTCTCCCTGTAGCATCTCTCCATCTCTCTCTCCATTTTTGTTTTTAATGCAGACATGAAAAAAAGATGTTACGAAGAAATTAAAAGTTGACAATTTCTGCATACTTCATTGTTCTGTAACTGTCCATATTGAGATAGTCCTATGAAATTAGATTTATATTGAGCTTGGGAGAAAAATGGCAAACATTTTGGTATTTAGAATATCTGAGAGAGCTCATATCTTGGCTGAGTTTATTCTGCTATGTTTTATATTTAAGTTCCCCCAGAGATTTTGGCAATGATTTGAAGAGCTGGCCCTGCGCATCACCACATCCTCTATGGCTGTCCCAGGCAGTTTAACTAACAGCCTCAGGATAAATTCACTAGGGCAGCTGAGTTCCGCCTACACATTGATATCTTTGAAATTAATTCCCTTTATAATTTTGACATATCACAAGTTTTGCTAGCCTCAGAAGGCAAAGAAAAAAAACCATTTATTCAGGTGAATGGCTTTTGATTCTGCCATTTCCACCCAGAGATGGAAATCTAGCCCAGACTCTAAATGCAATCTTTACAAGTGTAAAGATTTTACTGTGCTTTCATAAAGCAGTTAATGTAATCTTAACAGAGAAAAAGGCAAAGTCATAGGTAGCATTAGCAGAAAAAAAAGTACATTATCTCAGAACAGAGAGTGAGATGTAGTCTGGTATGTAACATCCTCTGCCGCCAAATGCATGAGAGACAAGAAAATAAAGAAGGAATGTGGCCAGTTGATGAAAGTAGCAGTGAACTGATTAAATCTTCTTTGCACATCAATATGCCATGCCACACCACTGAAAAATAGTATATTCAGTTTGAAAGAAAATAGAAGTCTTACAGCATTCATTAAAATTTAGAATTAATTAAAATAATCTTGAATTCAAATGTTGCTGTAGTATGAATAAAAGTATTTGTGCTCAACAAATTACATTACTTAGTTTAAATCTTTCACAAAAGAGCAAGCAGCAGCAAATGCAACAATAACATTCTTCTGAGATATGAGAGGCATGGCAGCAATGATAATATTGTGCCTCAGTGACCATTCACCTACATCAGCCAGTGTCAACTGGAAATCTGAAGGATACTGAAACAATTTTCATATTCACAAAAAATGCAAATGGCAAAGCTGAAGATCCTTACATGTATCCAAATGTACATTATGTGATCATATGGATCCTTGACAAGTCAGAGCAGTAACATTAAGCCAACTGCTAGGAAATTCATTTGGAAAACAGAAAATGAATTATTCAACACAATCTGAAAGAGATTTTCTCTGAAGGGTGATACTCATTTAAGCTGCAGTATGCAAGAACATTAGTTTGGGGGAGAAATTTGTGATTTTTTTTGGTTCAGCTATCAAACAAACAGAATAAATAATAAAATCAAGTTGATTTAAAGCTATTGAAACATTTTTATTTCTTCTTGTCAAGTTTAAAATGCAGAAAATGAAACAGACCCCCATTCCTTCAAACTGAAGAAATCTTATTTTGCATCCCCAAAGGCTCAAGCATCTTGAAACTTTTGAGTCTAACAGCTTGCCATTTTCAAAGCATTTAAGTTTTTAACTTCAGCAGTAGAAGTCAAGGAATTGAACCATTCAATTCCTAGTGATATTACTGATTGTGAAGCTTTTCCTCTGGGAAAGCCTAGGAATTGGTGGACATGGTGATGAGATCCTTCCTCCACCTAAGGGAAGCTGAACCTGAATCCTTCTCCTTGCTGAGCAGAGCCTCCACACCGTGTGACAGATTATCCTGGGCAAATCCTCTTCTGTTTCTCTAGATGGAGATGTCCCACTTAGTTCAATGTGTTAGCCCAGATGTTTCACCCTTTTGCAGCACCATATTCTCTCTGTGCTTACCTTTTTCTAAATGGCCGACCAAACAAAATTAGCAACAGTTAATGTTTCTGTTAGTGTAGATATCTCCAATGTCTGACTTTTTTAAAAAAAATCTTACCTTCACTTTTTTTTTTTTTTTTTTTTGGTTATTTTGTTTTGGAAGTTGTTTGGATAATGTGAAAAGAAAAAGTTTGATTTTATTTTAAGAAGCAAACATAGGTATCAACACTGTGACAATTTCTCTTCTTTTAAACACAGTTACTGCAGTAATTATGAAAGTTTATGGAAAATATTTTGATGTTCAGTTTTAAGGATAATGAGGTTAAATGCTATATATTGTGAGCCAAGAAGAATTTCAAAGCCATACGCTTTACTGGAGAAATCATCATCTGAAAATACTTCATAAGCCTGATTGCCCTATATAAGTGAAAAACAAGTAACATGGAGCTGATCTACTGATTTGAGTAAAATGTATGTCAAAAGCAGTTGTATTATCCAACCTGAAACCAGTATAAGTTAGTAAGTTTATTAACAGTTTATAATTTAACTTTATGAGGAAAAAAATCTGTTAAGAAACACAAGCACTAATTAGTAATCAACTAAACTGGAACTGACTATAGGTTCTCCTAAAACTGGCAAAAGCATCTGTAGCTTTGAGAAACAATCCATCTTTTATCAGTGCTTCATCTTTGCAACTGCCTATTTTGGTCTGCTGTCTTTTTACTGCAGAGTCACCATTTCATTATGGATATACCTTGCTCTTGGTCGCACATAAGTTAACACCAACATTCATATTGTCATTAATGGAAGTAAATTTGGATCTTAAGATATCTGTCTTTTGAGAATACGTAGACTATAGTTATATCGTAGGTGATTCACTTCTTCAAGTGAAGAAATTTCTTTCAATAAGGAACTGAAAAGAGTACACTAGCAATGAAATGTTATGCAAGAACTCCTGAAGTGCTGTGGTTAATTAAGGTACTTAAGTGCTCTCTGTTCAGAAGTGACACTCCTACTGAGGAACCTACATCCCTTGTGACTTGAACACGACACAGTGTAGATTTTTAGAGTGCATATAGAGGATTAAGGTCCTTTGAGTAAACTCCTAATTACTTTTATTCAAAATGCGGACCTAGCCTTCCAAGCCATTTGGGCTCTGACAAGGCTCACTCCTATACTACTGCGTTCCTGGGATCATCCAGTTCAGGGAACGTGATGGAACATGCTATGGCTCTGTCTGGCCTAGCAAGTGATTTCTTTATTGGAAGCAAGAACAGGAATGTGGGAAAGGAGGGCTCACTTACACATTTGCCCTGCTGTTCCTTCAGGATGCAGCCAGGGCACACTGCCAGACTAGAAATTGCTCCTTTAGGAGCAGTTTATATTGAAGCCTCTTTCATTTTTCCCCTTTAAAATGTATTTGGTAAGCACATATACATATTGATACAATGATCAGCAGCTTAAACAGCCCTAATGACTTCCAGTAGCAAAAGGCATAACCCCAACATAGAATTCTATAGATGGAAACATCGCTTCCTTTTCAGGAACATTCTTCCTATTTTTAGAAGCTCTTTTCTAAGATTGAGGAATTGCCATGGAGAGGCAAAGCCAGAGATTCAAGCCGCCCAGCAGAATTTCTTCAGTGACATTAACATAGCCCTTAGCACATTTAAACTACATAAATTTCTATGACCTCCCAAGTTTTGCTCCTGGGTCAGCAGCAGCTACTATGGTATCTTCGATAGTAGGGTACTTTGGGAAAGGAGGACCCAAAATGCAGTCTGGAGACAGAGCAGCTCGGTGTGATTGATTGCAAAACCCTGGGGAATCCCATGATAGGCACCTGGGTAGGAACCGCTGCTCATTCTGTGGGAACACAATCCTTCTTTACTCCATAAAAGAACAATACAGTGGAAACTCTACGAGGAGCCTATCATGGAATTTCCATTTCCCCAGGCAGGATTTTCCTATAGAGAAATAATCCGGGCAGTTAATGGCTTCTTAGCTGAGCTTTACCATAGCTGCAAAAGCATACGAATGCTCTCACGTGTGGAATAGCAGGCTACTGTAGGATATGAAATATTTCCTCTTTGGAGGCATATACCAAAATCTCTGTAGAAATTCCATGAATCTTTGAAAGCCAAGTCCTCTGATTTTTTTTTTTTAATGCTAATTTATATAGATGTTTTAAAAAGGGAGTCATGGAATTCCAGACCTCATATACATTAATTTTCCATCCAACAGAATAACTTTGGACATCTTGTACTTCAATGAAAACCACCTCTGTAAGCAGAGTGTGACTGAACAAGAACTAGCATAATGGAAAGTTTCATTTCCAAAATATAATAAAGTTGCAGGAGTAGAGAAGGAAGTGAACATTCCTGGCACTTATGGTACACTCATTTATGTTTTCCATTTATGCTGCTGTTTGTAGAAAAGAAATCTACCATGACATTTAAGCTGGATTAAAATGTCTCCTTTATTTATGCTTTTGAATCCTTTGCAAAATAAATTATATTTTAATATTGCTTTTGTAAATGTTTATTATGGATAACGCAGTGCGTGGTTCCAGTCCAACTCCCACTTAAGTCAGCAGAAAGACTCCTTTGATCTTGATGGGAGTCAGGCAATCGATACCTCTTGCCATTTACATACATTAGTGTACAAAAGTGTTAATGCTCTATAAATTTGCAAAGATATTATTACCATCTGAACTTCCAGTGTAGATTCTAGAATAGTATCGAAGACAAGGAGTTCTATGTAGAGTGGAATCAATGAAGCCTAGTTTTCTAGGATCTGTATTTGAGGGTGAATTCCCATGTCGATTCTGCTATGGGTAGTAATGCTTGCACACACTCAGCTGTCTTTCCTGCCATGTCCCCAGCCATGGGGACAATGCCTGGGTCTCCATCCACCACCTGGTCACTTATTTTCAAGAGGTTTGAAAATAAGAAATGATCATAGATGGATCCTATAGCTCTCCTTCGATTCAGGTAGAAGTGGCCAGAACTAGGAGTAGCACAGAACTTTACAAATGCAATAGTTACAAGCCACTTTCCAAAGGAATCCAGGTGAAAAGTAAAGGAATGCACCGATTGGACTTTGTAGCATCAGACTTTGATAATATGCTAAAGGAACAGTTAATAAGAAACCACGGAGATTTAAAGGAAGTAAGAAGTAATGTGTTTTAATAAACAACACGGAAAGCTCCTTTATCCGTATGCATTTACCCCTATGAAATGCACAGCTATGCATTACATAAGCTCACAACATCCCGGGCGTGCAAGAGGCACCGTGGTCCAGCGAGGCCCAATGTCCCCGGAGCTTTCCAGCGGTATTTGAAATATTTATGATACTGCTACATGCTGCTGGGAGCAGGTGGCTCTCTCAAGAAGTAAGACTCGCTTTGTGAGCCAGAGAAGAAAGGGAACATAATTCGGCTCGGTTCTTCCCTGTGCCCTCTGGTAAATGAAATAGAAAATGGTCTTATTTCACTCCTGGGGAATGCACTCCTTAAGAACAAGTGAGCCAGAGGATGGAGAGGAAGAATTCAGAGTTTGTGCTTTTTCTTCCTTCTTTCTGTCTTCCAAAGCTACATCTTCAGAAAGGCTCTGTTATCTAAAGTTACAGCAATATTAGCAAGCATATGGGGCCAAACTGATCACTGCAATTGGTATTGCTTAAGTCATTGTGGGAAAAATTTAATCTCTCTCCATATTTAAATTGCATTAATATTTAGCAATTAGGAATGGTTTATAACTTATTTCATACATTTAACAGTTTTCATACCTACATACTTCCCCATAAAGAGTGAAGTATGTAATAGTGAAATCAATGGATTTTAGATTGAATTGGTAGTAGTACTCATAGTACTGAATGTAAAGTGTCTCAGTGCTTTTCATTACAAGTCCCTGCTTTCAGCAGCTTATTTCAGCAGTCTGAAGTGAAAATTTCTAAACTTCTGTTAATTTCTATTCAGAAGAAATTTAAATAGCAAATTGAAGCACAAAAAATAGCTTTGCAAATGTCAGTCATCATCCTCCTCTCAAAAATCAATATATTGTAAAGTGCTACCACCTCCATGCAGAGTATTTTGAAAGGCTCAGAGAAAAGTCCTACACTAAGACAGGGAAATGTACTGATCTGAGGAATAGAAAGGTAGAGCTGATTGAACTGTAAAGCTTTAAGACCTTCCTTTGTATATGCTCAGTACAGTGTGTTCAAGACTTGCGAATAGAAGTCTCAACACTTCTCAGTTGTACTTAATGGACTAAGCCCTTCAACTACCCAGCATTAATTCCTTGTGCATGACACTTCATGTGAATTCTGTTTAGCTAAAACTTGTGTCTTGTTTTTGATACAGCTTTATTTCTGTAATGACATATTCCAGTCTGTTATTTAGGGTGAGAGATTGATGGTGGGTGAAATAAAAAAGATTCAGAAAGAAAACTAATGCTCTACTTTAATTATCTGTACCAAAGTGGGACCTGCAAAAGCTTTACTTTGCCAGAAGCTTTTGTGCACTGTAGATCAAGACTAAAGCAGTGCAAATGCTCAAGCAGGTCAAAGTTACTTTAATCATGATTTTTTTTTTCATTTTTCTACTTTTGTATTCTTTTTAGAATGTTTTGATTTGAAATCAAATGGATCAGATTCCTTTATGATCTGCTACTTCAGTTAATACAACATACAATTTACCTGTGACCTAATACAATGTTTGATGAATTAATCATTCTCTAAAGGATGCTCGAATGTGTGATGCTCTTGGAAAGAACCTTTCCCTATCTTGTTGGCTGCTCAGGAAGATGAATTTTTAAAAGCTGTAAGTACATCAGCATTTTTATTGCTCATCTTTCAATGGACATATAAAGTAGCACGTTACATGCTGAATATGGTGATTTGTTGTTCGTCTAAGTAATGTATCATCCTATGCAATTGCTCACATATTTTTGTGACTGTGTATCCATTCCTCTCTAGACTGTCCTCTCAAATTAATTTGTTGTTTGTTGTTTCCACAACAGGAATGTCTAAACAGTTTGCAATCAATCCTGCCTGCTCTGTGGTGTAGGTGGTGTCCAAAAATCTCCTCCAAATTTGGCTATGCCTCTCACAGCACCTGCTTCCCAAGTTCTCAGCACCTGCTCTCCCTCCGGGGACTCCTACGTTTATTTCCGTGGGAATAACATCCGGTGCCTTATTTGCTGATATTCTCATACCGTAGGAGCAGCTATCCTATTAAAAGAAAACAGCAGTATGTACTTCCTTCATCGGAATAAATGGACAGGATGTACCGGCCCACTGATCCTCCTTGCCTTAATGACACAGCTACTTCTCTTAGACATAGAGCTTGGTTTCCAGAGACTGTAACTGTGGGTGAAGCCAGAATGCAAAACCTTGTTCTTCCCTCTGTGGAGTATTGGAGGGCAACCAGGGCGCAGGGCTGCACACATGAGTGTTTACGCTTGGCTACTGTGACCACTTTCGAGATCAGAACAGGTTCGTGTGGGAATTATCAGCTGCAAGCCTGACTGCTGCCTATGAAGAGCTTGCAGCGCAGTGGGGCCTTGCAAATTATGTCCCCAGGCAGGCCCTGGTTTATGAGGCCTCTGAGGTTTGAGTTTTGAGATTCTTTTAGTTTATCAGAGCAGAATATGCATTTTTAGCATAAATAAGAAATAGGGACAGAAAAGTTAAACTTCGTTAGTATATACGGGATCATCATTGAGCAGACCATCAGTACCTGCTGTTTAAAAGTAAACCTGCTCTAACAGTTGCCTTGACCCTGTTTCCCATCATTTAGATTATTTATGGAGATAATCCATGTGGCATTTTTATTCAACAATTTAAAGCACTTTACAAAGGAGGTCAGAATAATAATAGTTTTTGATTAATCAAGAAAGTGGGGAACCAAGACAAAACAGTGATTTTCTCAGTGTTTCCAGGTAGATAACACAGGTACTACAAGGGGCCACCGAGGGTCAAAAACAGAACAAACCTGAAGCAGGTACTTGGGTTTGTCTTCCTTTATAGCCCAGTGAAATATTAAAAGTTTAGCCTATGGAGGAAAGAAGCAGCATGTGCCCTGCCTGCTTCTACTCCTCTTATGTCAGGATGAAAATGAGGAAAAAAAAAAGCTCTGTGCTTGCATTTTAAAGAGATTGTCTCGTCCTTGACACGTGGTCTGAATTGGAAATACTTTGGTGAAGCTAATATTAGCTCTTCAGGTAAACTTAGTTTGCTTTTCCTTTTTCTTTTTTTTTTTCATTCATTCACATCTTTTAACTTTCCAATTCTTCATGTTGAATGTATAATCATTATTTACTATTAACATTTCTTTATGCTTTAAATGGAAGCAATGAGAGTTTTAAATAGCAGTTGCAGATAACCACACTACCTGGGCAGAGTCATGTAAGGGGTGGTCTCAATTTCACTGGGTAGTACATACTGACTTGCAATCAGTAATATGGATAGGATTTATATTGCTGTATTAGAAATAAGACGCAAGAGGCTGGCTCCAATTTTTCCCAGATTTCCCATCTGATCCAGAGAGCTACAATTTGGTGGTATAAATATAAGTCAAGTGTTCATTATGAACATGGGAAAATAGAACTGGAGGGGGATAACTGGGAGTGATTTCATTCATCTTTTATTTTAAAGACACTGAGAATATCACCATCTGTATCTTTAGCTGGTCCCTAGCAAAAAATCTTTCTTTTTTCTTTTTTTTTTTTCTACTATGAATATGAGATGGGCATATCCTATATATCCTAATTGCTATGTCCTAATTTGTTGTATGTTCACATTGCCTTTGCTATTGTACTTCAGCTCTGAGTCAGAAGAAATAAGGAGTGCAAAGGCAATGTTTTCAAGCCTTTCCCAGGCAAGATATATAGAAATTTTATCTAAGAAATTCAGGATTTGACCCTCTGAGAAGGTTTTCTTCTCAAAAAGGTTCCCAGAAGTCTCATAAAAAAAAAAAAAAAAAAGAAAAGAAAAAGAAACAAAGCTAAAAATGGGACAAGGTCAACTGGATTTAGAAATAACTGTTACTAACCTAATATAGGTTTGTTATTTTTGTTTCAACTAAAGTTGGCGGAATTTTTATTAAGAATCTAACCTAGATATTTAGAAAGAAATCAGAGAGAACAACTTTCTAATGACTGCCCAGTGGGAAGGTTATATTCATAACTGCTATTAGCTTCATATTTGATGCTGACACATACTATTGTTGCTTTAAATATTCAAAGACCAAGAAGTCTCCATCTATCGAGGGTACAATATACTAGAAAGTGGAAGAATTAGTCTCTTTTGAACATTTTTTTTCCATTATTATGGAAATACATGCATATTATATGTACACATACAAACTCAGAGGCCATATATTTTTATCAGAATAGGCCACAGTTCTTGACCATTTTAGGAGGCTTTTACAACTGATGTGCAGAAGGAGAATCAGGTCTTCCTTAAATCACGAAGAAAATGCAAACAGTACATATTTTCCAAGTTGAAAAACATAATTTCAAATCAATGGATACACGTAATTCATCTCAATTAGAAAAGAAGATCTTCATTTTATTTAAAACCCTTCCTCTGGAGTGAAGTTCTTGTGTGGCAGATGAAGCAAATACTTGCATAGCTGTTCTTTGGGACTTGTTAGGGGAATGACCCCTTGGCCAAAACCTCATTAGGTTAATGTAAGCACCAAAGTGCTCAATTTAGAGTTTCCTCTGCAGGTAAGAGCAAAAATTACTGCTAGAGGTTTCTCTGAGAAGGTGCAGCATTTTAGGATTCATTTTCTGTCCAATCTAAAATAGCTTGAATTTATTTGTGCTCCTTCAGGGCATTTTACTTTAATATGAGAAGTGCTGAAGAGCCTGGGTTATTCGTTACTTAGAAATCTGGGAAGATTTCAATTAGATCATTCTTAGATCTTTCTGATGATGTGATTAAATGAAGAATATTTTGTCATTCTGCTTTCATTTTTGCCATTGTTTTATAGGCTGTTTCTCATTAGTGGGAAGGATCAATCAACATCCAGAAATAATCTCTTTTATGTGTATTTATGTAACTATCAAGCAAATAGAATACATATAAATATGATATTGGGAGAACAGTTTATAATAAGACTGTTGTCCATTCTTCTGGAAGATATTTGACACCTCATGGGACATGGAAAGAACAGAGGTTCTAAATAGTGATAGAGCTAAAATGCAAAACTCAGCCAAGGACAGCCATATCCCTTCCAAGTTGCTTTTAACAGCAACAAACTATTAAACCCTTTAACAACAGAATTAAGTCTGACAGCTGAAAAAAGTACACCTGATATTTAGAGACCAATATGGAGATCATTCTGAAAAAGGTGTGCTAGAAAAAATCTAGCCCTCAGCCTGAATTCAGAATCCCATGCTGCACAATGAAATTAAATTTATTTTTCTTAGCCATTTAGCCGGTTGGCTAAGCTATGAGCTGACCTTTCTTAAAATTAGCATCTAAAAAGTAATTTAGTAGCATTCTCATCACACACATGCCCGAATAAACTGCATAGTTCACGAATAGACCTAATTGCTTTTAAAGGACAACTCATGTATAGAACTTCTCAGTGGGAATGCTCTTATTCTTCAAATCAAGAACTTGTTAAACATCTTATCAAATGGTGGTCTTTATTATAGCATTAGGGGAAGTTTTGATCTTAAATGCTTAAAATTTCAGTAACTGCAAAGGTAGAGAACAAGAGAGGGGCCATTTTCTCCTTTTACAAAGAAGAAACTTAGGTGAAAGAAGATTGAGGGTTCTGCCCAAGGCTGGATTCAGAATCCTTGGCCAAGGCCTGAAGTCTTTAAGTTCTGGCTAAGAGCTGTCATCTCAAAGCTGAACTTTTTATCTGCCTTTTACTTTCATTGAAAAAGCCATTTAAAAACTAATTCAATCTAATGACAAGTGACTGAAGGACAATCTTCAGGTAATTTGAGAAGAGAGGATTTTTCTGCTGTCCACCTTAAAAGTGCATGGCTAAATGAAACAATTAGAACTGGGAACAAAGATAAGCAAAAAGCTAAACATAATAAGACACTGTTTTCAGCATTTCAAAAGAACTAAATACAACACATCAGCAGCTTCAAAATCCTTTTAAACAAGTGCACTCAGAAACAACTAACTAGCAAACAAAGCTATTATGAAGATGACGGTGTAGTCGGTGAACTTTCGGCATGTCAACTCTATAAAATGTAGACTTCTGGAAATATTCCTAAATTTTGCCTAAGTAGAAAGAAAGACAAAATGAACAGAATATTATGTAGACAGTGTAAGATAATTTGTTGCTTTCTACAAGGCTTGATAGAGGAGAATATCCCTAAAAAGAGATTATGTTCCAGGTAAGGATGTGATTTTTGCTGAAGTTTAAAATATCAAGGACAATAAAGAGATCAGAACCTCTAAGACCAATGAGATTATTTTTTCACATTTCTTTATATTTAGGTGAACTTTTGTTCTGCCTAAGCAATACAAAATTATTTGTCATGGTGATATTATTTCAAGGTGATTAAGCTGATTTTATTGGATACATAAAAGACTATTCTTTTCTAGCAGAGGCTCAACTATTACATGAAAATTACAATTTTCTTTTAATTATTCTATTCTATTAATTATAGTTAATACTGATTTCATACAGCTATGCACAAGAAGGTATATACTGGAAAAACCACTTTGGCCTCAATAATAACAAGTGTTATGAGAAATAACTAAGTAATCATGTCTTGTTATCAACAGCCTTTCACTTAACAGGCTGTTGGACTATTTCCTTTCTAGGATCCTCCTGAGGGTCCATTTTGTATCTCTAGTATTGAAATGTTCAGAGTTGATGTGCTGGATTAGGGTGTCAGTTACTAAAAGGGATAAGGAATCAAGGTAGATTTTTTTTTCTAATTTGGTAAAGATTACTGTGCCAATAAAAGATAATAAAAATTGCAGTAACAAACTGGAGTTTCAAGGTTTTGATTCAGCAAAGCGAGCAAGCACAGCCTGAGCGTTCACCTTCCTCAACAGGAGACTTTTAAGGATTAAGACAGGTTTCTGGCGATGGGATACAGGATGTTCTGAAGGATGCTCTGCCTCAATAAAATTGGGTAGCAGCCATGAGCCAGTCTCTAACAGTGTCTCTGCACTGCTAGACCCACTAATAGAGCATCGGTAGCAAAGGTAAAGCCGCAGCTGCAGCTGTCCTGGCCTCAGCTTATGACCAGGAGGACCTTATTTTTCTGGTTTTGCTCTGCGCTAGTTCTGAACCTGCACAGAATTCAGAACAGTCTTGCTTACACTATCTGAATGTATTTGTAGATTTAATATATTTTGATGTAGATTTGTATTATTTCAGCACTCCTATATGTCAACTTTCTTCATAATTTTGCATTTATTTTAATTACATGCTGTGTTCATTTGAATGCTGAGCATGTAATTTTTAAGGTTCATTTTTACATACAATATAAAATATGAAAAATATCCATAAGAATGTTAATTACAATGTTGCATGGATTCCTAAAATAGAAAAGATACCATATATACTCCTATTATTAGAACAGATGTATTCAGCACATTGTGTCCTTAAGCAATGAATCTGTCACACAATTTGAAGTACAATCACTGCAATGGAAACATTTTTTGGCCCTTCTCAAGTCTTTGTTCATTTTATTTCCTATTCCTTTGGAAAGCTTTTTTTTTTTATGATTTCAGAACTCCAATGAAACTTTCATCAGGTTAAGCCATGTCAATATAAAATATACACAAAATACAGTGTTGATATAAAATACAACAGAGAATTATCATAGAATCGTTATAGTTGGAAAAGACCTTCAAGATCATTGAGTCGAACCGTAGGCCCCTCACAACCACCACCACCACCATCACCAGATGTTAAACCATGTCCCCAAGTGCCCCATCTACATGTTTCCTGAACACTGCCAGGGCTGGAGACTCCGCCACTTCCCTGGCAGCCTTTTCCAGTGCTTCACTTCTCTTTCCACGTATTTTTTTTCCCTAATATCAGTCCTGAACCTCCCCTGGCACAACTTGAGATCACATGTTGATACAAAAATGTGCAATGGGCACATGCTTGGGCAACTGTGGGCAATGTATTTCAGAACTCGGCAATTAAATAATAGGAAGGTAGCAACAAATGAAGGAGAAAAAGGAAGCAAAGGAATTTAGACGAGAAAACAAATCAAAGTCAATAAAATTAGAGGGACGTGGAGCTTCTAGAGAGGGTCCAGTGGAGAGACACAAAGATGATTAAGGGAATGGAACATCTCTCCTATGAGGAGAGACTGAGTTGGGCCTGTTTAGCTTGGAGAAGAGAAGACTGAGAGGGGATCTGATTAACATGTATAAGTTCATGAAGGGAGAATGTAGGGAGGAAGGGGCCAGGCTCTTCTCAGTGGTGGCCAGCGATAGGACAAGGGTCAATGGGCATAAGCTGAAACACAGGCAGTTCCATCTCCATGTGAGGAGGAACTTCTTTCCTGTGAGGGTGCCAGAGCCCTGGCACAGGCTG
>JAVCKT010023710.1:0-11087 GCA_032273925.1 Rhynchotus rufescens
TCTCATTAATTAATCTTAAAATAATTTTGAATCGCTTATGGAAAATGCTTGATTATAGTAATGAGTAGCAAAGTCCTTAATCATGGAACAGTACTGGTGAGATCTTCTTCAGATGATTCAGAGTGCTTTATCATAGATCAAGTGAAAGAGTTTAAGACTAGCTCATTTTCTATACATATCTAACCTCGAGACTCTTAACAGTACCAAGGGGTGGCTCAGACTTGAGAAGGGCTGCGTAATTTTTTTTCCAAAAGCAGCAGCAATACAACTGTTCTCCTGCTGCTTCCCTGAACCAATGTATGCAAAATAGTGCTCTCCTAGGCGCAAATTTGAAAATGGCTTTTAGGTAGACAGCTACGTGAAGGGTCAGCCACGCTTGTTTAAGCTCTTACTGGAATCAGGGAATCTACCCTAATAAACTGCAAGGATTTGCAAGGAACTGCAAGGTCCTTAGCACGGAAAAGGGGTTCTAACTCTGCACTTGCATGGTGAAAAGCAAGAATTACCTATCAGCTGCAGCACTAGCTCTTCAGCAAAAGGTAAAAGAATTACAAAGCCAGAGTGCTGAACACTCTTGCAGTTCTGTTCCCAGCACTAGAAGCAAAGATGTGAAATACAAGCACAGAAGAAACAAGCTTCTGTATGAACAAAGTGTTAAGACTACATTAAAATAGCTGCCTAAGTGACTGAAAAAAATGTTTTTATGTGATGGATAAATAAGATTAAGAGTGATACTATCAGGATTCTTGTATGTTATCAGTAATTCAAGTAAATATCAGAGACCAGAACTTGAGCTATTTAGATAATGGCTTGATTTTTTTTTTTTTTTGCTATACCAATGGAAAAGTGATTCATTTTATCTTATTCCTTAAGCAGTAAACATTTTGGAGACTTAATAAGCAAATTCTACCATTCCTGTGAATTGTTTATCAACGCACCATTACAATAAGTCGTATTTGCAACTGGGAAATTAACAGCTTATCCAAAATGCTAGTGATGTTATGCAAGGAGAAGCAATTCAAGAAAGAAAAAAGATCTCTAAAGTCAGTTATTAAAAATGCCATCTTACCCTTATTTTCCTCTGAACAGATTAAGGACAGTCAAATCTACAGTTACTGTTTAAGTGCTCTATAGGAATGATGCCAGGTCTCAACTTCTAAATAGTTAGCTGGCCAAAACATGATGCATCCTCCAACCATCCAGCAAATAAGGGATGCATAAATAGAAGCTACAAAAACTACTTCAAGATATTTATGAACAGATTATTAATGGACACTTTCCATATTAGCTTTGTTTCTTATATTTCTGAACATATGAATTTTCTCCTGTCTTTTCAAAGTATTCCAGTTCCAAAATATAGAAAGTTTTAACATTAAGGCATACATACAGCTATGATGTTTGCTTTCATTTAATAAGGATCAATTTACTCATACTCAAATACATGGAATGTTGGCACAAAACTAAAGCTTTTGTGGAAACAGCTACCAATCGTACACAAATAGTCTGTGAGGTCTTCTTGACTTGCATTTCTCTGATAGATACACCACAAAATGGCTTTCATTATACAAACTGATTGCTGGATCAAATTTCTAAATAATAAAGTAGCAGTTAAAGTAAATGGTTTGCTTTATTTGTAAATTATGTACAGAATACATTTTTTTTTGTATTATGATGGAGCAGGAGAAAGAAGACAGTTGTAATTTCCAAACCATACTGTATCCTTTACCTGCTGGAGATGACATCTTTCTTTGAACCAGATGTACAAAAACAGTTTGGATTTCCTAAGTTGCTGGCACCCAATTTGGAGAAACAGAGAATACTGCAGCCAAATGCAGCACTACCAGCTTTTATATTTTCAGCAAAATACTTCTGCTAAAACTAGTTTTCTTAGGAAAGATTTCACAATTTTTTTCAAAAGGCAAGAAAAGTATCAAGAAAGCTGAGGGCTAAGTAGTACTTTACCTAACTAGCTATCAAATGAATACAACTAGGAATAATCTTGAAATTTGGTCATTCAACTTTTACCTGTTTCACAAAAGCAATTTTGAGAAGCTAAACTAATTGAACCGTTATGCAAGTACCAGAAAACTGCTTTCAGTGTGTTTGAGGACAATCTGGGCAATCTATCAATCAATAGAAAACTTGTCAGATTGATAAAACTTCTGTAAATGTATATTAATGATTAACATAGTACCAAGTAATCAAGTTAATGGTTAAAAAATTGAAGGAACTAGATATAAAACTGTTTGGTAACATGTATATTTCAGCAAACAAAGATGCTACTGTACGGTCTATGTTTTGGTGATCAGCCAACAAAGAAAATCCAACCATTTGCACATACTTAGTCCCAAAACCACAGTGAGTTATGATTTCTCATGTGAAGGCCTACTTTCAGCATCTTCCTCCTCTTCCTCTTCACAATCCTCTTCATCTGTTTGCTGCTCAAGTTCCTCTTTTGTGATCATTTCAAAGTCGTTTCCATTTCCACTACTGTGCTGGGACCTGTCATCTTCACGCCTGTCACTGTCTGTGTCTGAATGTCGCTCTCCTCCTGAGCCTTCTGTTCCCGAGTTCCTTGTTGCTTCTGTTTTTCCATCTTCCTCCTCCTTCTTCTCACTGTCTGATTTCTCCTCACTGTCATATTTTGGCTGCTTTTTGGATTCTGATTTTTCCTCTTTCTTTAAGTCTGCTTTTGGTCCTTTGTATTCGTGTGTGTACAGGGGCCTGAAGGAGTCAATGAATCCCACATCCGCTGTCAGATTTGGCAAGAACCAGAAGTGATGCCTTCCTCCAGTGATCAGCCAAATAATAAGGAAAAGAATGCAGCGGGCTATATAAAACAAAATAAAAAATAGGAAATTGTTTTTAGCATAAACATTCACAATATTCAGATATTTTTAATGTAGAAATATCTGCTACGGCCAGCCACCCAAATGCAGAAACAGTAGCAATTTTGAGGAAAAGTTTCTTTCTATAACAGCATTTTGCAATTGTTTATTCTTGATATCTCCCTCTGCACCCACATTCAATTAGCCATTTATTTCTAACCTATGATTGAGTTCTTAATCCATCTGCTAAATGAATATGAACCAAGGGCAGCTTTAAAATCTTAGCTACGTTGTTCTCACCACAGAAGCCATTTTTAGCTGGTGTATTTCTTTTTTTCCTGCCATTTTTCTTTTTCATGGGCTGGTGATTGGTGAAAATATTGTTTCTAGTCCATTACACTTAATTCTGCGTGGAAAGAGAGGAGGACAAAATGTAGGCCTCACGTAAAGAGCTGTCGTATACTGGAGTGAATAAACTTTCCTTTCCTTTCAAGCTCACAATGAGCCCTACAAGGGTTCATAAGCTAACGTTCCCAAATAACATGCCACTTCCCAAACCACAACCGTATTTCAGAAGCTGTATGTATGTTCTAGGGTCACTACAGGCTATCCTGAGCATGGCTAATTCTTCTACACTCTTCTCCCATGCTCTCTCAAACATCTTCGGCACTCATTGAGCTCTGTTTAAATATGGCACTGATTTAGTCTGCTCTCCTTTAACTTGTTGATGTTTTTACCCTAAAAAGTGAAATTTCTGATCCCGAAAAGGAGCCAGAGAGATTCAATATTTGCTGAGCTAATAAGTCAATCTTCATTACATGGAAAATACACACAGGTGAAATGGGCTTCAGGGTAAATATTTCAGTGGCCAAGTCTGACACCTCGTGGCCACTAAGGAAATGAATAACCCCAGCTGGAAGTAACAAAGCTGGCTATTGTTAGTAACAAAATATTCCCAGGGAACTGAGATTCACACACTACAGCCAACTTTAAAAGTTAGCCTACTTCTCTGCCCCTTTAGCCTTCACTTGCTTAAAATACAGACAACTGGCACTTACCAACAGCAAGAAGAAGAATACTGGCTACAAAACAGCCTGCACCTACACTGAGGTAATAGACACCAACACGCATTTCTGCTGGCCAGAGTGGAAACAGAGTGGCAGCTATAACAGCAATCACTAAAAGGGAAATAAAGAGAAAAGTGTCAGCATGTTAGCATGTGCCCCCTGTCCCCCACCCCCTTTCCTGGTAAATGTATAAAACTTTTAGGCTTACTATAAACCATCTATTAATGATATTCTAAAGGTACCTATCCATTATATGATAGTATCTTAGGCCTTAACTGAAACCTTTTCTACTTCCACTGCTCCCATTTTCACAGTAGGCAGTCACCAAGACCATATTCAAGAAGTCTGAGTCACTGTGTCTAGTCAGTAAGAGAAAACAGCACGTCTGAAGAGCGAGAAAAAACATGAGTGGGGAGCTACCTAAACAGAGCCCACCAGGAAACACTGGGCACAAGGAGCTGAGTGGAGTTTGTGGTGGCCCCATTTATTGCTCTGAGAGGATATGGACCACAGGACTGATAGGGATACTCTATCTCAAGTTGAAAGGTCCAGCTAAGAGGCATTGCACTAGCAGTGCAATGATCTGCTCACTCATCGATACGAGCAAACGTCAAGAAAAATTTAAAAATAACTAGAAAAATAAATTTGTTTGGACATGTCTACACAAAAATTCTAAATTTGTGAAAGTATGATTTATGATTTAAAATTATTCCGTTAGCGTCCTTTCCCTTTTTTTGTATAAATTTGTATAATTCCTTTAGCATTTTTGTATGAACTTGCTGGTGGCATCCATGTTAGTAACTCAGCAACTTACTACCCTAAAGCAACTGCAATCAACATCTTTGTGTAATCTCAGACATTTGGTAACGCGTGCCATTGTTTTAGGAGTCTTCTTGTCTGTGTACCCCCTGCAATTTGTAGATCAAGATTTGCTACCCATCATGCTGAAACTGTGAAGAATAAAATCTTTGCCCTGGAGAAAGACAGATTTTCAAAGAGACACATCTGTCCTGGGAAGCTCTGCCTACATCCACAGCTCGCTCATTACTTACCAAGTACAAGTCCCATGGCAAATGTTTTAAAGTGAACAGGGTCATAGATCCACACATATACCTACAACAGAAATCATCCGTTTACCGTTTGGAATGCAAGTTGTTTGATAAAGGGCTTCAGCTATTCTCATCCCAACGCTTCACGTCACACTGAACAAGGTCACTCTGCTCAGCCCCAAATGGGCGCGGGGCCCAGAGGCCCGTGTGGCCGGCGGCGCTGTGCCTGGGCTGGCACTTGGAGCTCGGGTTAGTGCCTGCTGAGGGCTGCGAAGCGCAGGCAGCCGGGGCAGCGCGGCTCCTGTGCCCTGCGGGCCGCCCGCCGGAGCTCGCCGCGCTCGCCACCACCACGCCTGGCACTGGAGGCCCGAGGACACCGTGCCACAGAGCGGGACCCCCGCAGAGGGGGCCACGCTGGCCGGCACGTGGGCAGGCAGGACGCTTGCAACGTGGGCAAGTGTCCCACCTGGCTTAGAAGGTCCAGATGCCATGTGCTCTCATGCTCGCGTTTCTGCAGCATGCAAGTCATTTTGCCTTCTGGTAACTTGCAGTAAGTGCTGATTATGTTTCCTCTAATACTGAACTATAATTCTACCATAAACTCCTTATGATGGTTAGCAAAAACTGGGTAATCATTTTGCTAATTCTTAAAGCTGAACACTTTCTGCTGCTGGTAGATGCTCCTTAGGCTGCCCCAACAGCAGTTCACAAGAAGATCCGTGCCTGAACATTCATTTGTACTTCCTTCAGGTTAAGAAACAAGCAGCTCTGACCATTCTAGACTTAGCCATAAAATCCCTCTTTCATTCATTCACCCACAAAAAGCTACATGTGAAAAGTTGGGTCCCCAAGGGGTGTCTCTCCCAGCTTTCCAACATACGGTTAAGAAGTATTTGGGGGTAAATTTAAAGAAATTTTAGCCAGAATGAACTACAGGTCATGTAAATGTTTGGAGAGAACATTCAGATAATAAACTGATGAAGAACTGAAAGACAGAGAACTATCACTGATTCAAGGATTTGTTTTGAGTTTTGTTGAGTGTGAAGCCAAGTCTGAGGCGGACAAAGTGGAAATAACAATTGCTTCTAGCTTTGCAGAGCTCTCCTGAAGGGGCAGGAGGGAACTCGGGCAAAGCACCAAGAGCAAAGCAGCGTGGGGCAACTCTCGATGTGGAACAAAGCGGAAATAACCCGAGGCCAGAGATTTAAGTCTCATTTGGTGGCATCAGATGAATCTAACAGCAGCCCCCGCAGCACGGCACACAGCTGCCCAACGTCACAATGCTCAATACCGAGAGCTCCGGTGAGAACCATGGATCCAGCAGGAGCAGAAATCTGTTCAGCTTTAGGAATACGCTTCTTGGTAAAGTGCAGAATTTCCTGAAGCAGTAAAATTAGGGTTTTTTTTCTCTTAAACAAAACCGTAACTGTAGTTAAGATTCAAAGTAGTAGCTGACTAGCAGCAACCTTCATAGCACAAGAGTCAATACAGATATAGAACTCTTTAAATAAGGCAGCAATACATTTTTTCAGTGCTGATACAAGAAATATTTAACATTTTACTCTTCTCACAGTGTATGAAAAGTTGACTCTCCAGACATGGCTGTGATGCTAGTGAGCTTCTGTAAGCCCAAGTAAACTGAAAGGCACGACCAAGTGACTGGCAATAAGGTAGTAAGGAAGTCAGTGCTGACAAATGCAGAGTAGAAACAAAAACAGCTCTTACTATAAATATACACGGATTGCTCTAGATTAGCTACTACTTAGGAAAGCTCATGGAGTCACAGCCCTTTGAAAATGTCAGCTCCTTAACAAAATGGTAAACAATATTAGGACAAAGAATAAACCTTGCTATGCTGTCAAATAAATAGAAAAGTGCATCCTCATTGTGAAGGTTGCCTGCCAATCTGGCTATCCTGTGCAAAATACCATACAGAGGGTCAGAGATATAAGGAATTCTATACCAGCTGGGACAAAACATATTAAGACAGACTGTAAAAGAAATGGCTAAAATACAGAGACGTAAAAGAAGTGCATTTTCCACCTAACAAATAAATTGCTGTGTACTGTGGGTTCACTGCAGCGTAAGCTTTAGAACAAAAGGAGAATGAGACTTTTAGGAGAGACTGACATGCCCCGAGACACAACGTGAATGTAGAACACGGAATATTTCTGCCAAAGTGCAGGAGTTCCCACTTATGCCTAATCTCACAAGCAGGAATATGGCACAGTATGTTACAGAACTGCTAGTGAATTCAATTCTTTGTCGTCCAGAAAAGTGAAGTACAGAGAATTATTTAGCACCATGCACTATTTCAGTGGTGAAGCCAGGCTGAGAATTCTGGAATGCCTAAGGCTCAGCTACCTGCCCAGATCTCAGATTCAGGCTCTTGATAACGGCACTTTGGATGAATGGCAAATTCTTTTCATTTCCAATGTTGTGATTGAATTTTATGTTCTAAAAAGCTTAAATTTTGTTTAGAAATACTTCAGCATGACTATGCGCATAGGATAATTCAAGTTGGAAGGGACTTGAGGAGCTCTCCAGTGTAAGGTAAATTATAAGCCGAGACCAAGTTATTCACAGCTTAATCCAGTCTAGTCTTGAAAACCTAGGAGTATAGAAACTAATAGTAAAACTACAAACTCTACTACTAGAGCAGCAGAGTCTAGGCTACTCTACTCTAAAACTACACCCACCATCAGGACCAAAATTTCACCTTATATCAGGTAACACTGTAACTACTGGGAATAAATTTTTCTTTTAGATTTCTTACATTACTGTTCTGCATCCAGCCACCTCTTTTAATGTCCTTGCAGACATTCCAGATCTGATATATCAAGATCAGTTTCAAGTTTCTATTCACTTTTCTTTCAACAGGACAAAAGAGAGTCTGCAAAATCCGGTAATTTAAGCTATAACCTGACAACAGTACCCTGACGCTAAGTTTACAAATATCTATGTATCTCACCTCATTTCCATCCAAGAAAACTTGGTCTTCATGTGGCTCAAGCTTAAATTTCCTCTTAGTTTCCTTTTTTTTGGGTGTTCCTGGGGTCTCATCCTGAGGGCAAAGGCAGATTATAAAGAAATAAGTCAAAGGATGTTAATTTCTAGCGTGCAAACACACTTTCCACAAACTTAAAAGAAAAAAAAAAGAGTAATCTTAAGTATAGATGCTTTATTTAGTTCTGATCTCATTTATTACTGATTAGATGTCTCCAAAGAAAATGGTGAAGAAATATAAAATTTACTTTTTGATTATCGTCCAGAGCTAGAGTATTAACTTCGGGATTCAAATGCATGCATTCAAATGCACAGCAAAGCTCCCCGATACTAACAAAAAATAACCATGTAAAGATCAGGAACAACACTTGCAATCACTAGTTACTTGGTATCTTGGTGGCATGTGCACTGCTAAGGTAGGTTTTTGGAATCACCTTCAGCCTTTTTACCCTCTACCTTCCTCAATCATTTCTGGTTTTGTGCATTCCTCCTTCCTGTTTCATTTCCTTCTCTCTGCTTATTTCTTTGTTTGAAATTAATTTTTTTATTTTTATCTTGTGTTGTTGTTCAAGTCATTATCCACTAGCTTATATCACTCACTGAATTAGCAGTTGAATAATTAATAATTAGTTTAAAATTAACGCAATATTATAATTCTTCAGACTGGCAAAATTCACAAATTTCAAAATTTGCTTTTTAAACAAGAGCCAAACAGTATCCTGGCTTCTATGCTGAAACTGTCAGGAATGCTTTTTGTGCTAATAATTCCTTTCTTAGCTGTGCAACTTTTTTTTCCTGAGATGCAGATCTTGGTATATACAGACTATACCTTTGAATAAACATGATATTATTTTACTCAAGACTGTTAGAATACTTCTTGACTACTACTAACTTACTGGATTCAAACCACTATACAGAGAAGGAAAAATGTCTCCTGTGTTTCTCCTGTGGATTCTTCATATTAATTTAGAAATTTAGTGTTGCTAACAAAACATATCAGGAGACACACAAGAATTTCAGCAGTAATAATAGTTTGATCCTTTTAAAAAGTAAACTGAAGTATGGGAAAACTAGAAATTATATATATTGATAATGAGGTTTTCATACGCAGACGTCACCTACTATTACTGTTTACAAGCAACTGTAGAATTGTTTACAAGCAACAAGTCCATGCAACTTTGCAATATTCTATTTGTAACCAAATTCTTTATTCTAACAGCTTTATTTCTTTTCTTACAGATTGCACTTACCTTCTTACTCTCTTCTTTTTCACCATCTTTTTTCTTTTCTTTTTCTTTCTCCTTCTTAGTTTTTTCATCTTTGCTACTTTCCTTCTTGCTCTTTTTCTCCTCTTCTTTTCCACTCTCAGCCTTTCCTTTTTCCTTTTCTTTCTTTGTATCCTTATCAGGCTTCATTTTCATCACTTTTAATGCTCGATGAAAGAACTGTTTTTTCAGGAGTCTTAAAAGGACAAAGGTTGAATGACACACTTAAGTGATGAACTAATAATACTTATACACAGTTTTGTTATTAGATATCAGTAGAAACTAGTATTTACTAATACACACTAATAACATGATGAAAAGTCATCTCTACGCTATTTTCAAACGAAGATATTAGATCTATAACCCTTTGTCTCACCTCTTGCTCTCTTCTCTTGTTCACCTGCTCAAAATTGGATAAAAACTGTACTTTATGTGGCAGCATCTTTGTATAGATGTAAATAACGACAAAATTTAGGATGATGGAAACTCAGGTCCATTTAATTATCTTTCCTATTAATGCAACTCCATCCAGTATTTATTTTAAATCTCATGTCAATGTATTTTGTAGCAAAAAGATATTATTTAGCTGACATAAATGGTCAGTTGACAAAATAAAATATTATTTAAAAAAAATATATATATATATATGATGTGCAGTGAAATAGGAAGAACTATCTGGTATTCTTACAGTTGGCACCAACGAGCAATATCCCTGTAAGGATCACGCTCCAGTTCAGAACAGGCAGAGCAGAGCAGACTGCTCTCCAAACTGACGGGAAGCAGCAGGGTACAAAGTCCAAGGGCAGACACACAAAAATATCCTAAGGGTCAAATCAATTTGTTTTGGTTTCTTTCATTTCTTACTGCAAATTGGTATGTTGGAAAGCTTTTTAAATTACAAAAAAGATCACTACAGAAAAGCTTTTCTACTAATTAAAATAATGTTCAGGTTGACTGTTGAAACAGTTGTTTTCAAGTGTGTATACATATTTTTTATGTTATATTAAGAAAACTTTCAGGCAATTGTTTACATGAATTCTGCTTCTCATAACATAACAACCAAATCATTTCTTCAGAAGGAAGATTTTTCTTGATGGTCATGAACTTAGGGAGGCTCGGGGCGGCAGCCCGCGGGAGCAGCCCGGCCTGCAGAACAACCTTTTCAGGTGGAGGAGCCACCTCTGCCTCTGCTGGAGCAGGGAAAGGTGGGGCTGGAATCACTCTCCCACTACGCGCGGGCAAGCTCTGCCATCCAGGGCACCAAGGGACAGCGTCCATGTGGCCAACGATGAGGTCCTGGAATTGCACCAACCTTCACATAATTAACGAGACCCAGATTATTCAGGATTTCTCTGCTGATCCTCAACAGATCAGCAACAACTCTGCAATCAATCAATGCTATTGAATGGGCACAAATCATCAGATCTCATACTAATTTTCAAACACACTAATCAAACTTAAATCATTATTTATCCACCATAATACAAGTGTTTTAGGAAACAGTAAGTCCCTTTTTTCAAAGACTTGGCAGTGGAACAGGTTCCTAAGTAACGTAAGATGCTTTGACACATGCACTCAGTATTAAAATTGATGAACGTGAGACCAGAAAGTCAAACCTGTTGCAGTAATCAACTACAGACTCCCGGGTTGTGAATAAAGCTTCTTCTCCTTTCTTTGCCTTTGCCCATTTAGAATCCAAGAGGCAATCCACAGCTTTTGAGGCTAGAGAAAAGAAGAATAAAAAATGTTAGAGTCAAGTATTTATTTGTAACATTTAGCCTACTTTCCTCAAATCACACCAACCAGTCGTTTCTGGCTCAAAATTATTTGGTATTTAAAATAAAAGTAACCGCTCTTACAGAATTTATAATT
>JAVCKT010023711.1:21699-35028 GCA_032273925.1 Rhynchotus rufescens
GTGCTACTTAATAAGCCAACCTGTAGATGTTTAGCTCTTTCCAGAAAAATCTAGCGCTAGTACCTGATAGTACCTGAGAGTCAGGCTAGGGACGTAGCACTGCTGAGACACTGTTTAACTCTGTGGGTCCTTAGCCTTGTAATGGGGCTCTGAACTGTGTAGCACAGTGGACTGAGGTCTGACTATTTAAGAGAAATGACTACAGCGTTGTAATGGGAGGTCACATTGTGATACAATGAAAATGTTCATTGTCCTAGCAGAAGACTATCAGGTAGGTCACAGAATTAAACTAAAAAGCTTGCCTTATACCTCAGACGGGGAAGGATTTGTGTTGTGCTGCATCTTCATAAAGTGAACTTTGTGGCTTCCTTCTAGGATGCAGAAGGGAGAACTCCAATCCATGTTGCCATTAGCAACCAACATAATGTTATCATCCAGCTAATGATTTCACATCCAGAAATAAAGCTGAATGTGCGTGACAGGCAAGGAATGACCCCCTTTGCATGTGCTATGACATATAAAAACAACAAGGCAGCTGAAGCAATTCTGAAGAGGGAGCCAGGAGCTGCTGAACAGGTAAAATGAGAGCACTTGGAACATGCTTGTCTCTTACAGCATTAGAATACAGCAGTGGATGTTCCACAAGCAAGCTCTACTTTATCCTTTTCTTCCACAAGCAAGCTCTACTTTATCCTTTTCTGGTCTTATTTATATACAATCAAGTTTGCCACATGCTAATTTTCTGTAGCAAGATGTATTAGGAAGCTATAGATGTATACATCTCTTTCATAAGAGAAAATCAAGGATCAGTGTTTCATTAGATTTCATAGTCTTACCTTCCCAGTATCGAACTGAGAAATAGGTTCCATATATGTAAGGAGAAGGTGCCAACTCTTAACTCTTCTGGCATGTCTTGTGAGGGACTAGTACAGAAGTAACCTGCTACTTAGCTTTTTTTTTTTGGAAAAACTGTTAAAAAAAACCAGCTCTGTCCTAAAATAACTATGTGACAGGTGTTATGCTGCATTGATGAATTAGAAACCTCCAACTGTATCTTTAGGCTTCTGATGTGAGACTTCAGGCAGCTGTTCAACAGTCTCTTCCTGCTGTAAGTTTAATTACTAGTGAAGTTTTTGAGTGTGTAGTGAGCTCTTGCTCCACCTCTAAAACTAGTGTTATAAATTTAGCCTAGTTCCAAATATGCTTTAACATCACCTTTAAGGCAGATATGAGCCACAACATGCACTTGATGTTAAGCCAACAAATGCACACTCTTCCCACCAGTGTGGCAGAATTGCACGTTGCTTCCTTCTGCGGTGTTAACTACATGATTTACTCTAGTGTCTCTTGCATGTGATCAAGAAATGACAAGGTTTAGGATAGAAATAAGGTAGCTTGAAGCAGAGTAGGGTGGGCAGATGCTGTTAACAGTTGGTCCGCTCTGTTTATTTGATTATGAAATAGGTAAGTATCTGCTATCAAGCACTGAAAGAATAAGACACTACAGCTCACCTCAGGCAGAGGGAGTAGATATCTGTAAGTGGAGATGGGTTCTACTGCATTAACCGCTTGCTGCTGTGCAAGAGTTATATCCATGTTTCATGTCACGTACCCTTTCTGCCACAGGTTGATAATAAAGGTCGGAATTTCCTTCATGTAGCTGTTCAAAACTCTGACATTGAGAGTGTGCTGTTCCTGATAAGTGTCCAGGCCAACGTCAACTCTCGAGTCCAGGATGCCTCAAAACTAACGCCTCTCCACCTGGCTGTACAAGCTGGCTCAGAGATCATTGTGCGTAATCTGGTATGTACTGGAGAGTTTTTCTTTGCTTAGAAATCCACATTGATAAATCTTAATGCTGATTGCCTACAGACTGGAGAAGTCTGTTCAAGCTGATGCTCCTTTGTCTGAACAGGACCTTAAACTTCCATAAAGTTACCTTGGCTCAGACTGAGCTGCAGCAGTAGCCTTCATATAAGCATACCTGGCTCACAGCAGTCACTGGGTAGTGCAGCCTAGTGGACTTTGCACTTAGCACAGCTGGGAAGATGTACAAAAGCTGAAGCAGCTCAGTAGCAATAGCTTTATGTACCTATTGGCCAGACACTTGGAAGTATCTCTGTACAGTGAAGTCTTGTGTACTTCATTTATAGGACTGTTAGCCAAGAGTTCATGTTTGAAACACATTCTTGAAGACCTTCTTTCTTGCATCTTGACAGCTGCTTGCAGGCGCCCAGGTCAATGAACTGACTAAGCATCGTCAGACAGCGCTTCACTTAGCAGCCCAGCAAGACTTGCCCACAATTTGTTCAGTTCTTTTGGAGAATGGAGTAGACTTTGCAGCCGTGGATGAAAATGGAAACAACGGTAAACTAGTGAAGTTTTTCAAGTAGATCTCTATATGTAACCACTGCAGTAGGCCTGCTTATAGTGTCCTGTAGTGGTAGAGACTGGCCGTTGAAAGGGCTCACTCTATAAAGACAGAGGAAAAAAAATCCAGAAAATCAAACCTGGAGGAGGGAGTTCCAGAGATGGACAAGGAAGGTGGGGAAATAAAAAGGGAGTGCCTAAGTTTATCAGGTGACAGTTATTGCTGATAACTACTTTAGATTCTTGAAGCTTCTCTTCTACTCCTTTTTCAGCTCTTCATCTAGCAGTGATGCATGGCCGTCTAAACAATATCCGAGTCCTCCTCACTGAGTGCAATGTAGATGCAGAAGCCTTTAATATTAGGTAACTAGTATAGTCTTAACAGACTTAAGGGGGATGGGGGAGAAAGCAATACATTTTTAAAGTGTGTGCTGCTGTAACTAGATATAGCATTAAAGATGTGGCTTGGATTATAGCATTTTTAGACTAATTTTAGTGATGTGTGCAGACCATGCTTTATCAAAATATAGTAGAAATTAACTGCTTGGTACACATTATGTGGCTATATATGATGCCCTTTAAGTTCAATTAGGTATAGTATTGTTGAAGTCTGCAACCCAATTAGAAAACAAAGCTGACGGGAGTGGATTAGTCCATTGTAGTGATCTAGATAATACACTTTTTCCCCTGCAGAGGCCAGTCGCCAATGCATATTTTGGGACAATATGGGAAAGATAATGCTGCAGCCATCTGTGAGCTCTTCTTGGAGTGTATGCCAGAGTACCCTCTAGACAAACCTGATGCTGAAGGAAACACAGGTAGGTGACAGTCCATAGCTGTTAAATTTGAATGTCACTTAAATCATTTTAGTTGTGTGTCAGTTTTAAAGCATGGCTGATTGGCAGTATCACTTAGTATTAGTTATCACTTAGTTTATTAGTATTAGTAGTACTAGTATTATGAGTACTAGCATTACTATTAGTTATCAGTTAGTATTAGTAATCAATTAGTAATAGCTAGACTAATGAGATATAGATATTACCATAATACTTCAGAGACTAGAAAATCCTGCTATGCATTGAGTGAAAGCACAAGACCTACTCTATTTTAGCAGGGAATTGTCTGGCTTTTATTTTTCAGTGCTCCTGTTGGCATATATGAAGGGGAATGCTAACTTGTGCCGTGCAATAGTGAGAGCTGGGGCTCGTCTTGGGGTTAACAATAATCAAGGGGTCAATATCTTCAACTACCAGGTTGCAACAAAACAGCTTCTCTTTAGGCTATTGGGTAAGTGTTACTTGTTACAGCTGCAAGGTGTCTTAGCTTAGGCTTCTGAGGTACTCAAGTGTAAGAGAACTCCGGGCATTTGGTGCAAAACACTAATTTCAGAGGTGTGGAGCATCTTGTAAATGTCTTATTGCTTGTAAATATGTTTTGCTTTGAGCGAGGAATGTAAATGCTTGTCTTTTGAGAGAGAACCTGAAAAACTGTCCAGCTCATATGAGAGCCCTGTCAACCTTGAATGTGTACTTTGGTTTTTTGTTTGTTTTTTTTTCGGTGATGGTGGTGTTTGTTTGGGTGAAGATGAGTGTGGAGGATTCTGGTTGATACAGTCTAGTGTGACTTAAAATTACTTTCCTTTAACTTGCTACTGTATATTCCCTGTGTATAGTGTGGAATTGATAAAAGCTGTAAGGTTTTCATATGAACAAAACTGCAGTTATTGCAGCTGTAGCTAAATGAATTATATAGAATGACACCTAAAACTGCATAAAAACTGTCCTTAATGCTAATGCGCTTCTTCGGGTGCCAGAATCTATTTTGCCTTTATACTTTGCATCTAACAGATATGCTGACAAAAGAACCTCCCTGGTGTGATGGCTCCAACTGCTACGAATGCACTGCCAAATTCGGAGTCACAACGAGGAAGCATCACTGGTAATGTATGACACGTCTTACTGTGCTTACAAGGAGACAGATTCCTTTCCAAATGCAGCAAGGCTTGTTCCTTCTGCTGCCTTCAACCACCTCCATGTTAACATAGGTGCATAACTGGTAACCTAGCTGAAACATTCCACCTTGCCTACTTGTTAGAGCAGTAATAAGCTGGTAGAAAAAAAGCAGTCTGTGCATCTAGAAAATATTTCAGCCTTGTTGGGAACAGGTAGTAACATCACAATTACAGCATTGGCACAACAGATTCGGAAGCCTGCTACTAGCAAAGGTTGATTTATTCAAAAGCAAATGATACTTGAACGCTTTCTGCCAATTTAGTTTAGGGTTTCTCTTTGCAGTATGGAAGTAGCTGAAGATACTGATATCAGTTGCTCTGATAGGTTAGATACTAAGCCAGATTTGTTCTTATAACCCAGGTAGGACTATGGTGAGCATTTTGGGTAAATTATCCAAAAGCAGTGGTAGTAGGTGACTGTCTAACTGTTAGAGAAGTAGCATGTGTTTTTGGTTTGAAATCTAATTCTTATGTGACAGTTATCAGACAATAAGAAAAAAATGAAGTATTTCAGTTGCATAGCACATTTCAGTGATGCTGTCATTTATCAGTGAAGATCTGAAACCTTGGTGTTAGCTATAGCAGGCAACTCACGCTTCATTCTTTCCTACCCATCTTACATCAACAGCCGACACTGTGGACGTCTGCTCTGCCATAAGTGCTCAACAAAGGAGATTCCCATCATAAAATTTGATCTGAACAAGCCGGTTCGAGTTTGCAACATCTGCTTTGATGTCCTGACTCTGGGAGGAGTCTCCTAGTAAGCTGTGGCAGTGAAGGGATTCCTAGTCAGTGCTCCTGACAGCAGCTCTGCTTACAAGCCCTGTGGACGGGGAAGAAGAGGCCTATACATGTCTTCTTCTGAACTAATTAAGGACCCTGTTATGCTATATTCCAGTATAAATGATTTTGTATGACTGTAAATGTATTGGGCTGTGATAGACTTCACTAGGAATTTGAGTGGATCATGGAAGCCAAGTGACAAACAGGAATTTAGACCCTCTTGTAGTGTCAGCGGGGTACAGAAGCTAAAATTGTTCGGCTGGTCTTTGAACCATCATAAAACAGGTATGTCCTTGACATGGTGCTTTGCACTGAGCAACTCTATTAAGTCCTGCTGCTTTCAGGCTGCTTAGTAGAGATGGCATTAAGTTTCAGGGTAACCAGGTATTTTTCTTTGCTTTGTCTTAAATGTTCCCCTTCTCTAGAGAAGACTTCTCGTGAGGCTAGACTGAGCTGTTAAAACCGCTGTTGAAAACCTTTAAAATGGGGTCTAGTTCTAACCATAGTTTAAGAATTGTGGCCTTACAACAGAAAGCTTTACAACATCTGATGCAAAGCAGTCAGAATTGCAGATCCACATCTCGATACCTCCTCAATAATTATGTCTTATTAGCTTTAGCAAGTTCAGGAAAGTGCAGGATGGTTTTAAGTAGAAAATACTCTTGCTCATACCCGCTAGACCTATCAAAGGCTTCTTTGTTGCACTTCCCTCTTTATGTTGCTAGTTCTTTGAATTCATGAAACTTGTGTATTAGGGAAAAACAAACAAACAAACAAAGAAGCATAAGCGCTTTAGGAGAAGACCTAAGCTTAACATTAAATGGAGAAACACTAAAACCAGTTAGGTAGTCTAACTTGCTATATCCAGCAATAAATGCTGAAGTGTGATATGAATCATGAATCATGAGGGAGATTAGGGCTTTCCTTGGATTTAAGGACCTTGGTTAACTGCTGGGGGAGAGCCAGTCACCCTAGCAGCAGAGCGTGTGCTGCCTGTCTAGATGATCCATCTGGGTCCAGTTTCAGCAGGATTGCCAGTGATCGGGAGCGTTTGTTTGGAGGCTTACTGCTAACATTGAGCATCTGGCCTTGAAGAAAGGATTCTGGACTCGCAGTATGATGCCACACTTCTGGACTAAGCTACAGTGTTTAGATGGAGGCTGGCGATGGTCTCTGAAGATGCTGAAACTATAACACCACATTTTCCAGGTAAACAGGAAATCACTTTGCTCTTGAACAAGAATATGGTTTGTGCAGAGGCTTCAGTCAGATTTAGAGTGTGTAGGCTTAATGCCTTGTTAAGGTTTTACTGATCCTGAGAGGTGAATCTAGTTCAAACTCAACTTAGTGCTCTTCATTGCTACTTCATGAACAACGTGTGTGCATTTGTTTACTGACTGTTATGTGAGGTGTAGAATAAGGAGCAAAGAGTTAATGATGCACTGCCCTGTTTTGGAATAGTGACTTCTTGATCTTTCTCAAGTGTAAAATGAAATGCTGAGCCAGATGTTACTGCCCTTTAGAGGAGACTTGCTTGAAGTTTTGCTCCAAAACTTGTGCAGGAAAACTTTGGGAGATGGTTTAAAATGCCAATATTTGCACAATGAACTTCACATTGAGTCTCACTGCACTTTGATCTTCCAAAATGTGTAGATTATAACTGGAATCCTGAACTTTGTAACACTAGTGAAGAATAACGGATGACGCTAAATACAAATTTGCCTCATTGTTTAATGTCTGCTATTCCAACAAAATGCCCCAGGTCCCATAACTGGTGTGCTCCTACACCAGCTCCTAACACAAACGGTACATCTGCAGCGTAACTTGGTTTGTGGACTACCTTTTAGGCTTGTTCTAGGCAAATGAGAGGCCAAAAAAATACAGTGTCTAAAGCATTTAATGACAAACTGCAGCTTAATTTTTGGTAAACAAAATAGATCATGGACGTCATAGTACTTCTAGTCTGTATTTTCTGGTGATTCAAGTTATCATTGACTGTAAGTCTTGGGTAGTGCAAGGTAACTTGAACAAAATAATGGAAAGAGTGTGACTTATGGTCAGCCCTATTTTGAGAAGTCTTGACTGTTGGGTATCCCATGATAATATGGTAACTTCTTCATTTGGACCTGCAATCCTGTGTAACTAGAAGACTGAAAGATGCCAGAGGAGTTTTCTTCTAAGGCCACAGCCTGGAGACTTCAACTTAAATGGAAAACTATACAACATGTGAATGCTGAAGCATTTAAACTCTTTTCAGTGACTTTCTGATAGAAGGGGCAAGGGAACAGGGAGCTCAATTTTAGCAGTAGAAGCGGCCTTTTAAAGTAATAATGAAAAAATGCAATTTGAAATTTTAGCTTAACACAAGTTTGACTGATAAGTTTTCTTTTGGAAAGGGAATTATGTATCGTGACTGCCTGAAACTCTCATCTGGGGAAATAAACTTGATGTTCCTGCTTTGCAAATGCAGCCAGTACCACACTAGCTGTATTTTTTCTCACTGAGCTCTGCAAGGAAAATTAAGGCTATTGATAGAGGCTAATGTGCAGTCTGAAGTGTTCATTAATTCAAAGGAACTAAGTCTAGTAAATTTGATCAACTTAAAGTGCCTTTGAGAGAGTTTCCTTACAGCCAACTCCAAACAGCTTTCTACCAGAATTAGAGAGGAAGAAATTGCAACTTGAACCAAAACTCTCGTTCTCTTCTAGTTGTTATTTCACCTGAAGAGGTTGATTTGCAGCAGCACGGTCGGTGGGGAGCCCTGCCTTGTGCTCTCTGCTGCCACAGGCAGGACATCTTGGTCGTCGTGGGTTCTTGGGGAGTTTTTCTGGCAATGCCTCTTGCAGAGCACAAACGTGAATGGAGGCACTTGGTAACAGAGTGGTGGTCAACACATTTCTAACTATATAAAAAAGATGCACTTCCTTTTTTGTAGCGTTGCGACCAAAACGTGCACCCCTCTTGCCCCTGGCGCAGCGGGTGTCACCGTGGGACGGGCGTTGCTCGCGGGGGCAAGAGGGACACAAACTGTCTTCCTGTGCAGGGCAAGTGCTGCCGTGGGGCTGCGCTGCGGGCGCTTCAGCAGGGCTCTGCCCAGGGGCTCTGGTAGCTCCTGCGCTGGCTTCTGGTTCCGAGACTGCATTCCTTCTGAGTTGGTCACTCAGCACTTGTACACAAGCACAAAACGCGCTCTGGCTTAAGGTTCATTCCATGTATCTGCTCGAGGAAGTCCTAATCACCGCTTCACACCACTAAGAGAATGTTGCTGTTAAAGGTACTAATAGAGCATTACATGTTGCTTGCTAAAAGCGGACAGATGCCTTAATGACTTTCTGTTCTGGAGATGTCTGACCTGTACAACTCACATAGAGCATGTAAACTAACATGTAAGAGCAGGGGAGGCCCAGGCTGGATCTTTGCTGCAGATCAAACGTGGTAAGAGGGAAGTCTCAATTTCTCAACAGCAGGGTTGGATATTGAAGCAAACTCGATAATATCAAAGCTTATTCTGAGTGATGATAAATAACTCTGAACCTTCTAATACATTCTGTGAAATAGAGAAGGAAGTCTTAGAACAACGGCATTTTATCTGCAATGTTTGTCCGAAGTCATTGTAAAAAAATGTATTTTTCCAATATGCATTACTTTGTTGTGTAATGATTATACTTGTAATAAAATGCATAATGAGATAATGCATCGTGATGTGAAAACACTGGAGCTTCTTTACACCAGTTGTCCAAGAGGGCTGCTCCCTCCCCAGCCAGCTTTATGAAGGCTTAAAGGCCCCAAAGAAAACTGGGATTACAGACGATGGGGCATTCCATCTGTTCTCTGTTCTGTGATTATTCGTGATTATTCTGTGATTATTCTAGATATACTCAATCTCTACACACTCTGAGGTGCCTCTGGCTTTATAAATGGGCCAACTGAGCTGAATTCACTTAAATACCAGACTGTCTTGCGTTGTCACTGAGTAGCAGGTAGTCTGCCCTCCAGGAAGAGTATGGAACTGCTGCAGCTTTTCTTCAAAGGAAGAAAGGCTTCGGTACAATGTTGGGATTATTAAGGTCTGGCTAATAGAGTGAACTGTGAATATCAGTGGAGCACTTAATTGATCCTTACAAATTGTTTCTTCTGCTACTTGCTTACTCTGGGGAGAAGTCAGATGGTTTTTTAATTAGGACAGTAGAAGTGAGACAGTCTTTGACCAGAGTAGGGCAGTCTCCTTGTTTGCTTTAATAGATGATTTCTTCTTGCTGATAGATGAGACTTTTTAGTATTGGGGCAAGGAGCAGGGGACTTAGAATTTCAAAAGTCACTTCTTCATTTAACTCAAAGCAACAAGTGACAGTAAAATCAGTGTTAGCTTCCACTAGCCCCACACTTGGGTTTGTGCTGCTCTTGAGCTGTCAGCCCCCTCCCAGCAGCAGTTCAGCACTGTTTGCAGGGGGAAGAACAGCCTTTGCAGCTACAGCTTGTATTGGATACAGGGAGTAGCTTTTGAGCTGTTTTTAAAAACCCTGGACCTGTTAAAAGAGTTACTGTGCTTTTCTGGTGTTCCTGTTGCAATCCTACTGAATTACGAGGGGCAAGCAGGGCAGGAGGGTGTGTGCACCAAACGAGGGGAATTTTTATAGTGCCTGCTAAGGAGCCCAGACAAAGCAGCACTGTGCCCTTTTTAAGAGTAAACTGCTCCATTAGAGGATATTACAAGGATGGCACCTGCCTAAGGCTCAGTTTAGTGCTAGAAGCCTCAGTGAGGGCTTGGCCACTGTGTGAAGACTCTGTGCGGCCCCACATCTACTTGGACAACTTCCAGCTGTGGCAGACAAGACCGACCCTTTTGGCCACCAAGTGCTTTAGAGGAGTCTTCCTTATTGTACAATATGGAGATGACAACAAGAAATAAGCACCAAAGCAAATTATTAAAAAAAAAAAAAAAGTTTATTCCAGTAAGTGCAGACACACATTAAAGTTGCTGCAGGACCCAGGGCCAAGGCAGCTGTAGACTCATCCTTCAAAACACTGCAGGGATGAAATGCTGGGGCCTCCACCTACAGTCAGTGCAGGGCAATGATTGCCCTAGCTCTGGGGAGATGCAGAGGAGGTGCCAAGCCTCCTGTCTTTTTTTAATAATTGTTTATTAGCTAATTGCTTAGATCTGTGAATATTTTTTTTCAGATGATGAGAGGCAAAAATAGCTCAAAACTCATAAGGGGCTTTAGAAGGATCTCTTGGTTCATAAATAGGAGGTTGTCACTTTAGGAAGAGGACCTGAACACAACTCGGCACAGAACCATGGCAGGTCTGGACCACATATTTAACAGCAGACTCAAGGAAAACAAAAACCTGGTGTGCTGCCTGGTTTATAGTATGTGGGCCCTGATGGACACCTATCAGACTGTGGGCAGAGAAAGATGTTGTAAACCAGCACAGAAATAGGAAAAAGAGGGAGATTACAACAGGGTGGTCGTGTGGTTGCACAGCTTTATCATTACGGTCTAATTAAAACAATCAATTCTTGACCTCTGAGTCATTTTAAAGTAGTAAATCAATCAGAGGACCAGGAGGGTGAGGTTAGTTGAAAACAGCAGTCTTCTGATATCTTCTGGTACCTTCTGATATCTTCTTTGCTCAACATCTACTTCAAATATCAAACAAGGAAATGCAGCTACGACCTTTGTCTTCTGTACTCCAAGAACATGATAGCAGAGCTTTTGTGTAACTAAACTCCACCAGATCTTAGATACTCCAAACCTTCATTGCAGGAGAAATTCAGGCTTGTCCCCTGCTACCTTTAAGCTCTTCAGAGCAAAGCAGGTGATAAGGAAGGAGCGTTATCACTGCACTGTAGGAAGCAGAGCCTGAGTGACAGGAGAGCACTGTGTAAAAGCTGAAGTCAATGATGCTGCAGTAATTCTTGTACTCAACAACTCATTTCCTTAAAATACAACATGTAATACCACTATGCACACAGGCATCTATTTCCTGACTGCATACAACATCGATTTTTAAAGCCAGTCCAGGCTACATATACTACAATTTATCTCCACATGTGAAAAGAGCATAAGAATAAAGCTATATTTTTATGGTGTAAAATACCATAGGGATTTTCGCTAGGAAAGTAAATTTCCCAATGTTTATTTTTAGCAGTTATCTACAAGATTTAGCTAAAAGTGCTCCCTCTTCCTCTCAGCTCCATTGTCATGTGTAAAATCCAGTTATGAAGACCTTGGAATTGCCACCTCCCCTTGCACGGGCAGATGGCAGCGGGAGCTGCAGCAGGATTAGGTGCCCGTGTCCGTTGCTCTGGTCACACTTTCAGGACGCACCACTCAGCCCGGGGATGGCAGCCTTCGTACTCCTCCAGATGGGGGTCATCCAGATCCCCCCTGTCCCGGTGCTCAGGCGCGTCCAGCTCTCCGGACGGGGGACCAGTAGCTCTCACGCACACGCAGCGGCTCCCTCTTGATCCAGGCGTGTAGAGTTTCCGGGGGACTCCAACCCAGTCCCTGCTTACGCCACCACTAAGAGCACAGAAAAAGTAAAAATCAATTCATATGGCAGTTTCCAAAATGGGAAAATCCCTGTAGTGAATACAGGCTCAGGTAGCTACATGGCAGTCTCAGAAAGCCAGAACACACTGAAAATGAATTTACTCCTAATGGCCACCATGCCCTTGCTGCCTGATGCACTGCTGCTGGCTGCACTGCAGCGACCTGCAGCCTGCACCCGCTCTCATCAGGGATGCTCCTCCCGCTCGCTCTTCCTGGAGCGGCCACCTTCCATATCCACCATTCCTGCTCCTGGAAGAAGAGTCAAAGCTCTGCAGAGCACAGCGTGCAAGTGGCAAGATGCCTGTTTCTGGGTAGTAATTGCTCCCAGTAATACATGCTGCCTTATGTGCCAAAGCACTGGGACAAAAAGAAAGGAAGTCTCAATTAATTGTGCAGCTATTCCATAATGTCTGTTAAGGCACCAAAACTGTGCCTCTAACCATTGCACCTTTAACACAGGCATTAGAGTTCACCTCTGCGTGGAGCACCAGAAGCGGCTGCCCGCGGCAGAGCTCCACTCCGAGTTGCAGGGTGGAAACTGCTGCTTCCTCTGGTCGCTTTCTGCCTTCAGCCTCAGACCTTCCTCCATAGCCGCCTCCGCCTGCCTTAAGGCTTCTGTCGGTGCTCCGTTTTCATCGTAGTATCTGCCCACCAGCTTTCCTTGGAGAGAAGGAGAAGATCAATTAAGACTGCAACGTTTCTAGGCAAGGAAAACGACTAGTTCTGCTTTTCTATTATTTAGAGGCAACGAAACAGGAGTCTTCTAGAGCATCTTTGTTGTGTCCCAGCTTAGAAAAAGGGTTCCCCTTAAGAAAGGGTTTATGTCCTCTTGGATCACACAGCCAGAACACGCTCTGGCACCAGCGCAATGGCTCGGTAAGGATCACAAAGGCAATGGCTCGGTAACGATCACAAAGCCAACGGCTCGGCAAGGATCACGAAGCCAACGGCGCTCGCAGAGCCCAGAAGCGTTTCCAGCACGTGCTGCCCGCTGCCCGTGCCGCGCTGCGGCAGCGCCGGGGAGCACTCACCCACCAGGACGTAGCTGCTGCGGTAGAAGGCGAGCCAGCGGCGCAGCGCGAGCGTCCGCAGCGGCGGCAGCCCCGACACGTCGTCCACGAGCCCCGCGGGCGAGAAGTCCCCGGTCACAAAGGCCCTGCTGGCGTCTCTGCCTGCGGGACAGGGCCCGTCCCGCCCAGCCCTCCAAGCAGGCCCAGCTCGGGCTCCGTCCGGCCCCAGGGACCCTCCACAACCGGGTCCTGCCGCCCCACACGATGCCCCAGGTCTCCTTCAGTCCCCGCTAACTGCCCCGCCAGTCAGCCCTCAGTGACAGCCCTCAGCCAGGCCCCGTGGGCCCCCAGGGACCCGCGGCTCCTGTCAGCCCCTCCTGCCCCCCAGCCAAGGCGCCGTCACCCGCAACGACCCCGCGCGGGCCCGCGGCGCCCCCGGGGTACCCGAGAGGCCGCTGTAGGCGCCGCCGGGCCCGTAGTGCCTGCGGCCGCGCTGCACGTCGAACACGCGGCCCAGCAGGGCCAGGTAGAGGCCGGGCTCCCCCGGCGCGCCGCGGTACCGCGCGAGCTCCGCGGCGCGCAGCAGGCGCGGGCCGGG
>JAVCKT010023712.1:0-10175 GCA_032273925.1 Rhynchotus rufescens
GGGCGGCGCGGACGGCGCCCGCAGCCCGCGGCGGCCCCCGCGACGGCGGCTGTCCCGGCCCGGGGCGCGGGGCCCCGCGAGCGCCGGCACGGACTGAACTTTCCCCCGAGTTTGTGCCCAAGCGCCGGTCATTCCTGTGGTAATCCCAGGCTGGCCGTTTGTCCCCCGGCCCTTTCCGTGGGTGGGGAAGCATCAGGCTGCTGCTCAGGCCTTTCCCTCTCCACTTGTGTGGGACACTGGCGAGCTCCGCACGGAGCCCCAGCCAGGGCTTCAGCTGGTAACAAATAACCGGCACCCGGCTCCGCTGCCTCCCGTGCATGCTGCGTTCTGGGCTGCGTCCTGCCAGGGGGATGGGGGAGCGGGGACACAGCATCACCGGAGCATCCCGGTGCCCACGTGGGAATCACACATGCAGGCGGACGTGAGGAAGAGCCGGTGACACAACAGGAATGGCCCTTTTGTCTGCAGCCTCCGGCTCCGGCATCCTTCAAACCACTTCCAGATGGCGGCGGCGCGGGAGCACCCGGCCACGCAGCCCGCGCGGAGCAGCCCCTGGCCGGAATGCGGCGAGTGCCGGTGCAGCCCGGGAGCAACACACGTGGGCAGTGTGGCCAGGGCAGCGCGGCGTGGGCAGCGCAGCAAGGGCAGCACGATGAGGGCAGCACGGCGTGGGCAGTGTGGCGTGGGCCGGCGCCGTCCCGCTCGCCGCAGCTTTCTGCTTTGCACACCAGTTTACGCGGTGCTCGCGGCACGGTGCCCGGCGCTAAGCTCCTTTTTGTCTGCAGAGCGCACGGCTCCGGTTTCTAAAGTTACCGAGTAAAAAGGCATCTTCTTACTCAGCAGATTTGCCCCCTGTTTGCGCTCATTGTGAGAGCTGCTGACTTCAGTGAGGAGCAAGTTGTTACTGCGTTTTGTTCCTGCCAGCGCTGCAAAGCTCAGCGCCCCGGAGCCCCGAGCGGGGCCCTGCTGCTGCCGGCAGCACCACGGCCCCCGCGGCGCCAACTCGCAGCCCCGGGGCGCACGTGGCACCCGGGCCCTGGCGCCCTCCGCACCACGCAAATAAGCGAGCAGAAGGATCCAGCCTGCTCTGATCCCCGTTTGCAAGAAAGGGCCAACGTGGTGCCAATGGCAGTGCCCAGCGTGGCGCTCCCGGGGTGTCGCAGCGACTGCCGAGCAGAGCTGCACGTCCAGCACTGTGTCCTGAGTGATGGATGCGCTCAGGACAGCAGGATGGGTGCAAGAGCAGCAGGAACAACATGGCCCACTCTTTGTGAAGTTGCCTCAATATCTCATCTTAGTCTCAAGAAACAAAGTGTTAATTATGAACAAGGCATCACCTACTGGTGTGTAAAAACAATTCAAATAAAATACTGTTTATGACTAGGTGGGCCGGCACAGGATGTTCCCTGTTTGCCCCTGGCAGCAGCATCAGCCCTGTGTCCTGTGTCCCGTGTCCCACCCTCAGCCACCAACCAGAGTGGTGAAACAGGACTGCTCGAGTCTGGGGCAAACCAAGAACTGGGCGTGAGGTGAAACACACACATATATATTTTTTATCTGTATTTTTTCCCTTCTAACATGTGTCTTAAAGTAGGTGTTATCTTTAAGATAGATCATCTGGGATGCACCTAAAGATCTGTTTTTTTTCTTAGGCGCCACTGACTCTGGTGCAGCTGGCTGCTCCGGGAGCGTGCTGGACCTCGCAGACGGGGTGTGAGAATCCCTGCAAAGCCCCTGGCTTCAACAGAAGGCTCCACCTCACACCGAGGGCACGGGCAGGTGCCCCTTAATGGCCCTGCACCTCTGGCTGCTCATCTCAAACAAACTAACAAACAAACAAACAAACTAAATAACTAACAGAATTAAAAATTTAAGGGTGCATAAATTAAAAACCAATGTTTAGGAGTCCATCAAGCTAACATCTATAAAGCAGTAATTAAAGACAAACTCAAAGTCTTTCTGAGCAGCATCCCCTGGCTAAATCACCTTGGATGGATTTGTGTGTGGGCAGCACCTTCCCAGGGCAAATCTGACCCAAGAGAGAAACAGGCATCTCCCTCCGCCGCATCAGCACGACTGGTTCCAGTTACTGAACTCTGAGAGCACCAGATGTTTATGCTGTGATAAAGAAACGCACTCATCTTTAATAAATAATTACCCAATAAACCTTTATCACTTGGCCTGATTTCTGGTGTGCATTGCTGATGGTTGGGTACAATGTGAGGAACAGCTCTGATCCGCTATGATTTCTGTCACACGGACAGTGTAATTTGCACCGGGAGAAAATTAAAAGCTGCAGTTTCCGTCCCTGGCTCCAGCCCCTCCGGGGGCATAGGGGAGGCCGCCCCAGATGGGAGCTGCTCTTCCAAGGCTCGGGATGCCCCCGGGGAGGCCTGGCCTCTCCAATCGGGTCATGTTGTTGCTCTCAGCGAGTGCAGCCACTGCCTTTAAAATGAGGGAACGAAGCAACCGCTCTCGTTGTGCAGGGTGGGTCTGGTCCCTGCGCCGCAGCTGAGCGGGACCTCCAGAACCATCGCGTTGGACGCGCGCGGGACGGGCCCATTCCCTGGAGGGGAAGGTCTCCATGGCGGGGCTCCTCTCAGCTGCACCGCGCGCAGGGGCTGTGCCGGACCTGCGATAACGCGTCTGAATCCAGACTTCTCCACGGAGAAGCGGAGGAACCCACGGAGCTGCAGCTTACAGGCGCTGCCGACGGTGACTGCACGAGGCGCAGGGTGTTGCGGACACAGCCACCCCCGTGGGAACAGCCCGACACCGCCGTGCAGCGCCACCGAGCCGCACGGCAGCGGCGGGCGAGGATGAGGTTTGGCAGCCCACAAGCACTTCTGGGCCCGTGCTGCTCCGGGACAGCACCTTAGTGAGCAATTAATCAATTAATAACCAATTATAAGTCACCAAGACAGAAACACACTCACATGAGCCACACATTTTTTGTTCTCCTAACCAAATTTACTCACGGATGTGACAAAAAAAAAAAAACAACTTCATGTCTTTTCTCTCTTGAAACTATTGTAAAAGTGAAATCAGATTTTAGAGTGGTGCAACAGTGACAGATTTTGCGCCTAGGGATGACAGTGAAGAGGAATAATTTTAGTAAATGACATGTTTTTTAACCACACGTTAACAGAGCTCAATAATACTGTTTTTGCCTTGGACAAGGCAGCACTTCCAGTTCTCTCCATGCTGCCTCTTACCAGCCCTAGCAGAACTGCAGCTACAGCCCTCCCGCAAAGCCAGGACAGTCGCATTTAGTAACCTATGGAGTAACTAATCTGTGAGCTAATCTGTGAGCCCTCAGCAGAGGATATATAGGATTGCTTAACTTGTTTGTGCAGGATGCCCATGACTGTTGGGCTGCGATTCAGCACACAAACAAACTGTTTCCAGAACCACTTTTTCCCATGCTGTTTCTGTTATTCTCAACAGGCAGGAAGGCATTTGTTTAAAACTCTATATTGGAGCAAGGAATAGTGCACAAATAACTAAGAAGAAAACTATCAAGGGTGAACGACTAATGGCTGGAGAGCAGCTCACAGAACAGGGGGATTTGTAACTCCTTCAAATATGTGAAGGAGTTGCATCAGAACTAATTATGTAATAATGCATTATAGCATTTATATATTTAAAATAAGGAAAATACATCTTAAGTGCAGCAAGGCTGCAGCTTCAGGTAAGGAATCGCTTCAGGGCTCTCCCCGGCAGCCCAGAGAGGCGCTTGCGTGGGCAGGGGACGGAGCAGGCGCCTGGCGTGGGGACGGACGGTGGCACGACGGCGGGGGCAACCGCCGCCAAAACGCCACAGTTTGTCATATCTGACAACCCGCTGAAGAAAGTTATCACCGGCCCAGGGCCTGACCCCGCATTCCTTAGGTAGGCCAAAAATCCCTTTGAAGTCAGCGAAGCGTCCCGCTCAGATAACTAAATCTGCATCTGGCGACTAATGGGAACTGCTAGTTCTTGAGGCAGGATTATTAAAACTTCTGCCCCCAAAAGCTAAATCCTGCGTGTGCAACACGGACCCACTCGCAGGCCTCCTCAGAGCCCCGTTGCTCCTCCTCTGAGCGGAGCCTGCAGGAGTCAGAGCCGTGGTGTTTTCCGCGCTCGCCGCTCCCGCTGCGCTCTCCCCGGCCGGGCCTCGCTGAAGGCTTTGACAGCTCTGCGTCCAGGAGGTCGCTCGGCAGTCCCCGGGGCGGCCGCATTTAAACCTCGCGGGATTTAAACCGCGCGCGCTGGTCGCGGCCCGGGCGGACGCAGCGCGGCCCTCGCAGCGGGGACTGCGGCCGCAACACCCCAGCCTGGAGAAAGCATCAGAAAGGCTGCCAGGCAATTATTAAAATATACTCCATTAAACTGCGTTCTTGCTCAAGAGGGTGTAAAAAAAGAACAACTTTGATGCACTTTTCCAGGCTGTGTTTGAACAGGAACTCTTCCAGCCTGCCCATTTCAGAAGGCCGTCTTGTCCACCTTCCCTTATCCCTTAAGGGCTAAACTCACCTAATGTTTGTTCAGGTTTTGCCAGCGGCCTTTTTATTTTTTTTTTTTTTTTTTTTTTTTTTCTTTTTCTTTCTTTTTTTTTTTTTCCTTTCTCTCTCCCCAGTCCCAAGCCCCTCTCTGGGATGAAAAACCTGAAACCTTCAATGCACAATTTGTTTGAAGTCTCATTAAGCAAGAAACTTCAAATTAAGGACAGCTCAGCAAAACAAAACATTTTTCTACAGAGTCACGTGAATGTAAACTAAGCATTATAGGGACAGTCTACCTCATTATCCCCTTCGCTGGCTGTTTGTGCTCTGATTAGACTGCTAATGGTGCATGTTCCACACAGAAAAAGCAATTAAGTCTCTACTTCAAAGAAAAATCATTTGGTCTAAGAGTACCGAGCGCTCAATCGTATCTGACACTGGTTTGGGGACGAGGTAGAGCAACGGGGCAGCCTTTATGCACTTCATTTCCATTGCTAACACTGGGGGAAGGTCGGTGTAAACACATTTTAAACATTTAGACGTGCCAGCACAGTGCGTGGTTCGGAGCAGACACATGGGGTTGTTTGTGGAGGTGGTGTCTGAGTGCAGGTAAACAGGCGAGCGCCTTTCAGCTCACAGGAGAACTGCACATTTATTCCTTTAGAGAAACGCCATGTTACAAAGGGGAGGCATTAAAATAAACAAACTGCCCTAAGAAAGCAGCATCTAAAAGAAAGTCACTTGATAAAACCCTGGGTGAAGATTCCAACACCACAACAACCTGATTAATGAGAAGCAGAAAGAAAAACAAAGGAACAGCAGGAAGAATGACAGCTGAGAGGCTGGTCTTCTGTTTCAACAAGATATATTATTCTTTGGCCACAATAAATGACTAAAAACTACTAAAAATCTCTCCAATATTAACTACTTCATACGTATTTTAGCATCTTCCTATTTTAATTATATAATTTTAATTCTGGGAACTTGAAAAGTCTCTAGAGTGGGTATGATGCACTTGCTAAATAAATTAATAAAAAAAGTTACACTGAAAAGTACAAAAGAGGAACAGACAATCTGAGACACACACAAATTTTTATAAAGACACAATTAATTAGTGAAATAGTGAAACCAAATTAATTAGGGAAAATAAGTGAAACCAAAACTGAGCTATGAATTCACAGGACAAATCAAAGACGATAGAGAGGGAAAATGAGAAAAAAGTGGAAAAATGATCAGCATACCTACCTGTGCACTACAATCTTTGGAGTAAACAAGAGATTTTAGAGAAAGACAATTTCAAATCAAAACACTTATAAGTCAAAGACTTATACAAATCAAACTAATGATATGAGTCGTAAATCTAACACCTATCCCAAAGCACTCTAAGTAGAACTTTGAATCTTAATCAGGTTTTTATTATTACTTATACTGCAAATTTTGCTCTGTTGCTAGTCATGATTATTTTATATCCTTTCTCTCATTAAGACTAAATAAATTCAGTGATGTGAAAAGCCTCTTGCTTGGTCAGGCTTAACATTAAACAAAACTAATATGGAAACGCTACTTGTATCATTGCAATAGTTAATGCACAGTAAATTTCACTGCTCAACCTTATTAAAGAAGAAGGAGAAACAGCTTAATTTCAACTGGAAAAGCCTCTGAAGATCTCCCAAGAGGTCTGACATTGTTCTCAGGGCATCTACCTCCCATGTGGGAAGAAGGAAGATCCTCACTGCTGCAGGAGGCACACACGGCCACTCATGCAAGCACTCCTTAAAACAGATAAATAAATAGCAGATTCAATACAGATCAAAATCTTTACTTCTGTGGGTCAAGCTATTGAAATTCAAGCTGAATCAACTGCTTTCAGAAGGGATGATCAGCAGCAGTGAACTCTTTTGCTTGCAGGTGTCAGGCTGGAGAGGCCCAGAAAAGAAACACCAGAAGGACCCCATTTCAGTGTGTTATTTTAAACCGAGGAAGTGAAGTTATTCCTATGGCAGAGTCAGCCTCTTTTGTGCTTTGTGGTCCAGCAGGGGCTACCAGTACCATCCTTCCCAGGCATTTTCCTTAAAAGATAAATTTCTTCACAGAGCTAGCCTCTTGAATTGGATTTGCTCAAAATCCCTTAGTGAACAGCAAACTTATATTCCCTCTGTGTCAACAGATTGGTATACTCAGCTCTTACCTACCTGGATTTTTTTTTTTTTTCTGACTTGCCTATTTGTTGTTAAGATGGAAAAAACTTGCCTCTTGGTTGCTGTTGCTGAGAGCACCAGTACCAATCCCTGATCCCTCGGCGGTCAATCTGGTGCCTGTTCAGGGGTTGTTTTTGATACCTGTCAAAAGCTTCCCAGCTCTCTGGCATGCCCTCGCGTTGCTCAGCAGCCCAGTGTCAGTCTGGAGCCTTCCAGAGGAACCAGGTCTGCGATCTGGACGTTTCCCCGAGACGCTGCAGGGCAGCTTTGCCGCTTGCCCACCAGCATCAGGCCCGTTCAAGCAGCTGCCCGTGTCTCTCTGCCCCTTCTGTCCTGCCGTGTCTCGCAGAGGTGCCGCGGGCCCGGCCACACCAGCTCTCCCACTGCATCCCGCCACACCGGGCCTGCAGGCAGAGCACTCGCTGCCTTAGTCTTTCCCCAGTGGTCTGCAGTTTTTCCCCTCTCTCTGGCATTCGAGTCGGGCCCCCTCCAGCACGTGGCACCTTCACAAGGGTGTCCTCACTCCCGTCACCATGTCCCAGAACTCGCATCACTGACCTCAAGTTTCCTCACTTAACCTCCAACCACAGTGGGGACAGAAATCCCAAACTTCCACCTATAGTGCATATAACAGCACCAAAAATAGCAAATTCTAGTATTTCAAGACTCCCGATTTGCACTTCAATTAAGCGAGCCACAACCTTTTATTAGAATAAACTTTTATTTACTGCTTTCAGGATCCCTATTTTATACTTTAAAGTATGCAACAAATACTGCTACATTCAAATCTATACAGATTTACTGATATATCATTCCATGTTTTACAAAACTGCATATAGATTCAGAAAATTTGTATAAGTTACCTTTATTTACATGTAATATTCTCAGCCCTAATGACCTAGTCAAACGATAAAACAAATGGGGATTTTAAATACCCCTTTAAGACCCATTACATTTGTTACATAATTTACATATCTTTATAGGGATGTGCTACACTTCCTTCTTGCATATTTATAAAGACTGTGATCAAACAGAAATCTGCTGGCCAAAGCTAAGTACTGTCACTTCCTCAGATCATATTGGTAACAAAATGCTCAAATTAAAACAAGTCAGATATATGAACCACTATTTTTTTTTTAGAACTGCATTTCATCATCATTTTAACCAGCACTTCCTCAGAGTGCTAACATTAATACAAAAAATACCCACATTTACAAAAGAAATCCAACTAATACTTATATGAAGAGCTGATCTACAATAAATTGCACATTGTTGGTTATGACTTTGGTTGTATTGTATTAACAAATTTGGTTTCTAGACTAACAGTGGAGAAATAAAAATATAAAAATGCAGCTATAGAAACTATCATAACCTGTAAACATATTACAGGACCAAATTTTGCCTCTGGTTACATGTGCATTACTTCCATGGAGTCCACAGAAGTCTGCACACATCAGACCACTGAATTTGGCCCAGAAAACCCTGTAAACATGTTCTTTATTGTTACGTAGTGCAATCCTGCAAAAATGGATAATAAAGGCCTCAAACTACCAGTAACTAATACTCTGTGATATTCATACAAATTTTGCTTCAAGATTGTTGCAAAAGGCTGAATTGAAAACATTACCCATTGTTAAACTACAAATTTATCAAAAAAGTGATGAACACTCAATAAACCAATGAAAGTATACAAATTCAGACCCAACAAAAGGATATCATTTCTCACTACAATTCAGAAATATGCTGCTTTGAGTGTCTTATACAAAAGTTGTCTTTGTTGCAGTGTTTTAACAAAGGTCTGAAATAGAAATCTAAGAGATAAAACGGATTAGCAAGCCAATGTTCTGCAAACTGATAACCAATAATGCAAACAAATGTTTTCCAATGTTTTACCTAATATGCTGAATTATAAGGTGCTTTGGGCAGATCTGTAGCATAAACAGCCTGAAGCAGCACAGATTACAATACTGCAGTACATGAAGTCTTTTAATTCTTTCAAAATATTTTTTAACTGTTTCGGCTGCTCCTCCTGAAGCAGTGACTCACATTTACACCCTCTGTAAAGTATGTGTTTTTTCTTTTTTCCTCTTTCTTCCCCCGCCCGCCCCAGTTTTACTTTAGTAGTTACTACTGCAGGACAATCTGGCAAATATTACAGAAGAGGCAACTACTTAAAGTAATTTTAGTGTTTGACCTTTACCTGGCACCGGCCTATCCCATACGTATGTGGTGGTTGTTAGCAAAGTACACAAAACTGTGGAAATGGCAAAAGTTAGTGAATTTTTAATACTTATTTTACAAGTGATACTAGGAAGGATTTAATAGCCGAGTGACTAAATACAATGGTTGTTCCTGGAAATTTCCAGTTTGTTTGTAAACCCTTTAAATGCAAATGCAGCACTGGACCAGTATCATTTACATCTGTGACCTAGTCAACCCCATCAAAACCCTGAGTATTTTCAATCGCTAGAAGAAGTTTGTCCCATAAGTCTTCAAACGACTCATACGGAGGCAAATCCAAGCGATTAAAGCTGAAAAACAGAGAAGAACCCTGAAATATTTGCTCACTCTTACTTAAGCGCATCATTTGCATAAATACTCACCAGGTATGAGCTCTTGGCAGTTTTTCAGGGGTACCCCACTGCTCAACTGTAAACAACTGTGGCCCATTTGAACCTGCAGGGAAAAATATGTTCATTTTCTCTCCATTATACAATTCTTTATCATTAGCAAATTAAATTAAGAGGATAGATTGCTCTTCTTTTGCTATCCCTTTCTGACAGCTCCTAATGTAGGAACTGTCAGAATTGAATAAAGTTCAAGTTTATTAACGGTCAGGGATTCCAATTCACTGGTATTCCATTTCTTGCTAAATTTTAATTTAAAGAGATTTTTATGCTTTGAACAGAACTCCAAGACCTAAATGCACGTGTAAAATGAGAGCAAACAGATGAAGAACATACATTCAAATCTTAAACAGTTTAATATTATACATTTAGAAATGCCCATGTGTTACATATTATATCATCAATAATACTTAAATGTATTCCTTTACCTAGACAATAACAGAGCAAAGTAACTGGCACCATTTAAAATGCAGTGACCACATGTCACACATGCATCTGAGACAGAACTTCTTGGCCAGCAGGCGCACCTCCATCCACACCCATGTCTTTAGTACCTCTCTCATAGAATGAAATATCTGACTTTTTTAACCTCTCTCAACATTCCCCAAGTGGATCCAAAGGACATTTTGTAACCATTTTCTTAAGCTATTTAAAGCATTTGGGAATTTCTGGAGATGACTGTGTGGAAAAAAATCCTCAAAGAAAACTAAACAAGAGGAGAAAAGACTCCCAGAACTATTACCACACACAAAGAGACAGGGGATACCTATGAGCGGAAGCTTTACTCTTTACAAATGCAGGGAATGGCCTAGACAGAGATGAGGGCTGACACCGAGTGCTTCATCCTGTGACACAAGCAGTGGTGA
>JAVCKT010023713.1:0-16904 GCA_032273925.1 Rhynchotus rufescens
GCCGCCGGCACCACCGAAGAGCAGGCTGGCGGCCCGCCACGCCGCCGGCTTGCGGCCCCGCCGCGGCCGCGCGATGCGGCAGCTCTGGCGCTTGATGTGGCGGTGGAGGTGGTCGGAGCGCGTGAAGCTCTTGTAGCAGAACTCGCACTGGTAGGGCCGCACGCCCGTGTGGATGCGCATGTGGTTCTTCAGGTCGTAGTTGTGCACGAACTTGGCGTTGCAGTGGATGCAGAGGTAGGGCCGCTCGCCCGTGTGCTTCCGCATGTGGATCTTGAGCTTGTCCTGCCTGGAAAACAAGAGCGAGGTCAGCGAAGCAGCGAGGTGCCCGGTGCAGCTCCCCTTTTCGCCCACGTCAGGAGAACAGGATGGGTGTAAGACCTTCAAGAAGTCAGGAGGTGGTACGAGGGGCTGGATCACCTGGAGACACAGCACAGAGCTGGTCCCCAGCCCTTGGACCAGCTCCTCTGTCCTTGAAGGAGGGCTTTGGTGCTACAATGGTAGGGCTTTGGCACGCTGAGTGTCAGGACTGCCAGGGACTGCTCGTTAGGCTTGTTTGGGTTCAACCGGAGGAGATCGGTACCTGTAAGGGGCAGCCCCAGCCCTTTAGGAGTCTGCAGTGAACTCCAAGCATTGATTAGAAATGACAAAAAGAAAAGGAGGGAGTAAAGGCTACCTGTGGGAATACCCACAAAGGAGAGAGGCTTCTGCAGGCCAACTGCTCTTATGCTCCCAATGACCACTGGGTGTCTCAGGAGCTCTCATTTGAAGCTGGAGCTGCTACGCGGGCCAGAGCGTAGGCAGAGCTGGGCGCTCCATGGGTTCCAAGGCCGGCACACACACACACACACACACACACAGACACACACACACACACACACAGACCTACTTGCACTTCCAGCCTCCAGCGACTGCACAAGGTCTGGAGGTGGTTCTTAAAGGCAGCCACAGGATGGCAGGGCACCCATCCTGATTGCCTTTGTGTGCAAAGGCAGGATTTCCAGAGCGGGGAAACACCAGCAAGCAGGAAGAACGCTTTCCCAAGCCGGCCATGCAGTCACTGCTGTGATTTTTTTTTCCCAATAAATAAATATTCCCCTCTGCAGTCTGCAGCTGCACAACTAAGGCACTCGATGATAAAAAGTGAATCTGTGACTGGCCAAGTTTGCTGCTGAGATTGCACAAGTGCAGTGCAGCACAGAAAGCAAGGAAACAGCAAAGCGAGGGCATTGCGGCTGCTTTCTGACATGCTTTGGGACTGATCTCTTCGAGACATTAGTGATTAATGCTAAGAACACATATAGAGCTATGGTATTCATATACATAAAATAGGTGAGCTTGCAAAAAAGCACCCAAAATATATCTGTCCTCAGGTCAAGCATCAAAAATGTGCAAGCTGCTCACACACAGCTTTCTGCCCCCCTGCCCATGCCCCTCTTGAAACAGTTGGCGGTGCTCGGATCAAATCCTGTTGCTTTACATGAGTCCTGTCATCTAGTGCCCAGAGCAGGGGGCCAATGCAGTGCACGGGGCTCCCTGGAGTCCGTACAGACCCATGGGAGTCCGACTCATGGACGGATGGGTCAGACCAACCACTTGCTGCCAGTGCGCTGATTCCATATCCCCTTGGGAAAACCTGTCCCGGGGGATAATGCAGCAGCACTGCAGGCGACGGAGATGCTCTCTGCGTGCTCGTCAGTTAGACTGAGCTTGCACAGCCTTCGGTTTTCCAAGGCTTGGAACTTGGCGAGGTTTGCAGGGAGGCAGAGAAATGCCCCTGCGCTGGGCACCGGCCCCAGCTCCTGCTCCCGAGAGCCAGGCCTGATCTTTGCAAAGACGCTGCGGTGCCGCGCTTGCCGCGTGGGCACGGTGCCCCTTAGCCTCGCTCTCGGAAAGTGCTGAAACCGGTTCTCAGAAACAACACAAAGACGCATGGAAAATTTCAGCCCAAGTGCAGCACGCGCGGCGATGTTACAAGCCGACGGGAACAGGGTCTCGTAACGCAGAGTGTTGGGAAACCTTAATAAAAAGCAGAGCTACCAGCCCCACCTCTAGCATAATTTAAACCTATATATGTAATGTTTAACCTAGCAGGATCGCTTTTCCTAATAAACACGTGGCATGCCAGGGTTGTACAATGTAAATACAGGCAGAGCTCTTGCAGGCTCTTACCCATCTCTGTCAGCAGGCAGGCAGAACCGCGATCCTTCCCTGCACGCCTCTGCTGCCGCGGCAGCTCACGGGCTACAGAACAAGGGAGGTTTTCCTGGCTCTTTTTCCTCCAAAATGATATTTTTCAGGACATGCAGATGCGCAGGGAGAAGCTCCCAGGAAAGGGGCCTCCATGCTGGTAGGTTGGGTGTTTGGAGCAAGCTGCCCAGCTTGCCGTGTGCCCCAGTGCAGAATCGGGGGTGGGTTGGTGGGCAGCAACACGTGCCAGCTGCGTGCGGATGCCCCTAATGCAATTGCATCAGGAGAGCGATTAGGGCTCTGCGAGCTGTCACAACACAAATAACACGAGCAAATAAAGTTAACCTTTCTGGCTGCACTAGTTTCTCCTTGAATGCTCTGGGGCTGCCTTGGTGGGAAAGCTGAAATATTTGCACTTTTCTTCAGTCCTTTAGCAGGGCAAAACAACAGCCCAGACCCTGAGTAGTCTTTGCTTAAGAAAAAAACACTCAGCTATTGACTGACGTCTGGCCTCCTGCAACTAGATGCCCATCAGAGCTAGGACCAATGCAAGGACCTTGCTGTGGGACACAGGGAACCCTCTTTGCTTCCTGCTTATCAATTGGGAGTGGAGATAAGATGCATGGGAGGGAATAACCCAGGAATTTCACTGGGATCTGTGTGGTACCCGGCTTTGCATCTCCTGCTGCTGGCTGCAGTGGGTGACAGCCCGATGCTCTCGGGAAGCTGGAGACTCCCTGGCAGAGCAAAATGCACAAGGCAAGTCGTTTTAAAAAATCAACATTTTGAAACTTCCACTTTGCTCATTGTGTTAAAGTAGGAAAAAACCCTCCAGCCTCCAGCTCTATGTGGGGAGGTGGGAGCCTCCCTCGGGCTCTGCAAACAGGCTGCGTGCGGATGACCTCCTCCCAGCGAGGGGGATGTGGGTGGGATGGTGCCTTGGGGCTGGAAGTCCTCCCGACCTTCTGCTTTGTGCTGAGAGGCTGCCAAGCACATGGAGGGCACAAAGGAGCCGTGAAGTTTACACATCAATTAGTAATAGTCCATGCTAGGCCAAAATGGGGTGTGATGCTGAGCAAGCCACGGCTCTTTGCAACTGCAGGCATTGCCCCATTCCACATTGGGTTTCCTCATCCGATTTTCCCAGAGGAAAAGTAGTGGAGAGGACAGTAGTAGAGACACGGCTGTGGTGATGGGAAGAGCCATCAGCCCATGTAAGCTCAGTGCCCCAAAGGCATCGACCACCTCTGGTGGTGGCTGGTTGCCACTTGGGCACGGGATGCGGCATGAGGAGGCCCGGGGTGTAGACTTCAGGGGGAGCAGAACCTCAATGGCCAAAAGGAAGTGGGAACTGCCTCTGTGGCTCACAACGACTCAGTATTTAAGGTCCAGGGGGAGCAGCTCTATGAGCTATGGCTTCCTGAGGGAGAAGAACGTGCCCCAATGTGAGCTCGTCGGGAGCCGCTCTGAGTGCACACTGTGGGTCTGGGGCCAGGAATGGTGGATATGGCCGGGCCACCTCTGTGTGACGGCGCGCGGGCGGTGCAGAGCGGTGACAGGCAGCTCGTATCGTGTCACCTGGCTGGACGGAGCCGCTCGGAGCTCCTCGGCGGGGCTCTGCGGCTGCACCGTGCGCGGGGCCGGGCCGGGCTCCCCAAGGAGGCTCTGCTGCGGCTCACAGCCCCTCGGGCTGCGGCTGTCACAGGTCCCTCGAGAGCCACGCGCGGCCAGGCAGCCTCTCGGCAAGGTGCAGGCTCGGCAGCATCGCTTCCCTTCTCCCACATGCTGGTTCACCTGGTCTATCAAAGCCTAGAGGAGTGGCCAGGATACTCAAATTTTCACCCAACCACTCTTTTAGCTATTGCAGTAAGTGTGAGCCAATGCCAACATCTCCCCGCGCCTCAGTCTCCCCAGACAAAGCTCAGGATATCGGCCTTGTTTGCAAAGGAAGGACTAAACCCTAGCATTACTGTTACAAGAAAGGGGTCACTAATCCACCAAGTCATTCCACTTCCCTCCCTGCAACTATCACTGAAGTGTCACATCCAGGAGCAGTGACAAGGGCTCAGGAGACACCAGGCCAACCCCCAGCCATGGCCTGGGCTCCAGTCTGGAGATATATCCACTGGGATGAACCCCACCGCTCGTCCCGTTGCACGCCCCGGCGCGACGCTCCATGCATTATAACAGAGCGTCTGCTGCGCTTAAGGAGCAGAGCACAGGAATTTATTGTCAGGTCAAATCCTCATCATCTGCATAAATTCCACTTGAGTATTATCACAGGGACGGGAGAAGAAAACACAGGCTGAATAGAGGAGCACCCCAGGTGTCTGGTCGCTGTCGGGAGCTCGGCAGCTACTGTGCACATCATTTTGCTCTGCTTTTCTCGGCCCAGCCTAACCGGGCTCTCTGTCTCACACGTAGCCAGCAGCTGAAATACCAAGCTCTTGTCAGAACGCTTTATTATTATGGTAAAGATTGTACTCATTAGATATTAATTATACGCAGCAAGAGCCAGTCCAGGAATCTATTTGTCTCTGCTCACCAATTAAACTTGCCCAGCTTTTCAAAGGCCTTACGTTCGCATAGACCTCGCTGAGCCCGCTCTGATTTATTATCATCTAGGGCTCTGCGAGGGAACAGAGAGATGGTGAGGCCAGGAATGGCACAGAGGGTTGATCTGAGCTTGCTGTCTCTGCTCAGACCTAGCTTAAGACGAGTTTTACCTAACTTGAAATCCCTAAAGCCAAATTATTTTAAGTCCCACAAGCTCTTCGCAGTCAGCCGATAGTGAGGCCCCCCTTACTCATCTCCCTTTGCGTTGGCCAACACCTCCAAAGGGGCTTCTATCATCCCTCTGTGGAGCGAGCCTGGCTGCCAGCTCTCGGGTGGCTGACATTATGGGTGATGAATCCCACCCTCGCAGATGAACATACAACAATTCGGACCACTCTGGCCTCTGCAAGTGCAAACACTGTCCTGGTCTACACTGTCATGTAGACCATCAGTGATCTATGCTGATGCCAAAACAATGTGCAAAACCGAACTGCATCCCACAGCTAAATGTCCCTCCCAACCCAGCACTTCTCCCCACACACTAGAGATGAAGCTTCTTTGGCCCTTTCACCAAGAGCAGCCATCTGTTTTCCTCTGGTCTTAGGCACAAACAGCACTTTCTGCTCCAACTGTGGTGAACTATGGTAAGGCTGAAAATCTTGTACTATTTATTTCAGCTTTTGCACAGTAAGTGATTAAAACAGATCACTCACAAGCCACTGAAATACACGGCTTTGTTTTCTTTCTTTCCTTCTCTCTCTCCTTCTTTCTCTCTTTCTTCCTCCCTTATCTTTTTGCTTTTAAGAGATATTACGAGATAGAGTTCAGCTCTATATGATTTTTTTCCTACTCCCTCTAGAGCAAAACAGATATAGTTCAGGTGCCTGCGTCTTCACAGCCCTGTGTGGTTATGTGCTGGTATGGAAGTAGCTGTGCTAGAGCACTGCAAGGCACCGAGGGAGCAGGCGAATGCAAAGGATCCCTGGAGACCCAGCACAGAAGTCACTGCGACTCCAGACGAGGGTCATTACCCTTAACTTACGTTGATAAGTTACTACTTCTGCAGGTGGAAACCTCTATAAAGATCTTTCACTGGCAGAGCAGTTATCAGCCCTTCTGCTGTAGTCGTCCCCTCCATCTAGGGAGCAACGAACACCAAGACTTGGGGCCACCTGGTGCCACCATAAGGGCTCTCTCCTCTGTTGCCTGCCACTTGTCCTGGGGGCAGGATGCTGCCTCCCCCTCATGGCACCCATGGTAGAGCTCCAGGAATCACCCAGGGGGTTGGGAATGCGCCCCCTCCAGCCCCTGCTGCCGCCCCCTGCCTCTCCACAAAGCCTGCAGAGAAACCCCATGCCCACCTGGTGAAGCGGACCTCGCAGATATTGCACATATACGGCTTCTCTCCCGTGTGGGTCCTCATGTGCCGGGGCAGCTTCCCGGCCCCCATGATGACTTTGTTACAGATGGGGCACTGCTGCGACGCCTTGGGCTTTATCTTCCTCTCTTCCTCCAGAGGCCACGGAGGAAAAACTCCTCCAAACTGGGTTGCACTTAGGAAATTGAGATAAGTGCTGTAGTCAGTCTCTGCCTTAATATGCCCTAAGGGAGCTGCTGGGGTGGTGGTAAATATGTCCTTGAAGAAGTCATTAGGGAAAGGAGGAGGAGGAGGAGGCAGGTCTTCCTTCTCCTCCTCTTCCTTGATCTTCCTCTTTTTGATCACCAGATCCAAAGGGCCATTGTCCACTTGTGGCTCCTCGAGCTGGGAAAAGGAGCTAAAATCGCCATTCCAGAGGTGGGGGAAGAAGCTAGGCGTGAAAGGAGAGAGAGCTGTCCTCCTTTCGGGGATGTTTGTCTTAGGGTACAAGTTCTCCCTCAGCAAGGACTCAATGGAGAAGTCTCGTATCACACCCAAGTGTCCAGATGAGTTATTGGCTGGATAGTGATTTGGAAAGTCTTTAGGTGCTTCTGTATATGCTTCTTCGGTAAGATCAGACTTAGAAGGGCTTTGGTGACAGCTTACTTCTTGGACATCAGTTAGGTTCTCCTGATTGACAAAATCCTCCACTTCCTCCTCTTCTTCCTCCTCCTCCTCCTCATCTTCATCTTCATCTTCGTCATCGTCTTCGTCCTCTTTATCATCTTCCTCTTCGGCCTCTCTGTCAGGCTCCATGATTTCAAGGCATACGTTGATAATGCACTGAATCTCCAGCATCTTGGCCGCGCTGAGGATGTGCTTGACGTTTGAGGTGGTGATGGTGAGGGTTGAGGTGTAGGCGAACTCGAGGATGGCAGAAAGTGCTTCAGGCTTGACAAAGTCAATCTCGTAAACATAGGGCTGGTCTGTTAAAGTGCTCGTAGTGAACAGTTTTTTGAAGTACTTGCTGCAGGCAGCAAGGACAGACCGATGAGTCCGGTACTCCTGGTCCTGCACAATGAGGATGACATCGCAGAGGAGACCGTCGTGTCGCTGCTCATTTAAACCGCATAGGACTTCACTGCTGTGGTTCGGGAATGGGATCCCGATAAGATCTTCAATGCCATTGGCCATATTCTCATTTAGTGCCCTAGGACAAAGCAGAGACAGGAGGGTGTTAGCAGGGGGGGTCCCAATCAGTAACATCTAAAAGGTCCTGCCTTCTGCTGCAGTATTTTTTTCTCCTCTACATCACTTCCATCTCCATAATCACTCTCTGATTCTACTGCCCCAGTGCATTAAATCTCCCTGTCACCTTTACCTCTTTCCACATCCTTTCCCTCTGTTTTCCTCTACATCCCTTCAAGTCTCCTTTGTCTCCTTCCTTCTCCCCTCTGTTCTCAGCAGCAGCACGTGCTCCCTCCTCTCTTTCACACCCTGTCCCCAGGACTCTTGCTCCACGACTTTCTCCCCATGATGCCTCTTCCACATCCTCCTGGAGCCACCACCATGGAGGCGCGTGCAGGATTTGCCATGTTGGGCGCTCTCTGGGGAAAGGGTGACGTTGCATTGCCTCACACTGCTTGGCACCAGCTCCTGCCCCACTTAAGCAGGACCAGCCAGGGAGGGTCCTTGGAGCTACGCAATTTGGTGACTGGTACGACCAGACTTCCCAAGCTAGGAGGGACACAGCTCCTTGCTGCAGCAGGAGAGCTGTCCTCATGGGCCAGCAGCTCTCCAGGTCCATGTCTCCAGCTCCACTCACCCCTGGCAGCTTCCCCACGTGGACATTACACAAGAGTGTCTTGTTGAGGGATCTCAGAAGGAGACAACCAAGTACTCAAGCGCTGAGCAAGGGCCTGACCAGAGGCAGATGGGTGCGTGTTGACTCCACCAACGGACCGAGCCTGCCCTGGCCCTGATTCTGTCCAGACACGTTAGCGTGTTATCAAATGCCCTGTGTGCCTGGCAGACACCTTCCCCTGCCAGAGCCGCGCCGGCTGCAGACCGGAATTCGGAAACACAAAGCCCACACCCAAAAGGAAAACCTTATTTTTTGCCATTTTTTAATCTGTAAGATGTTTCCTCTTTTAAACAGCTCCAACAGCTCTTCCACATGAGAAATCCCAGGAAAAGAGAGCGACTTCCTCAGCAAGTTCGGAATGCATTAGTCCTGTCACACACAGAATACATCAAGCCGCCCGGGCAGCTTGGGCTACGTGAAGCCTTTGGAAGCCCCCAGGACACAGAGAACACAGTAACGCTGTTTCACCCCCAAAAGCCCCTCTGCAGAGAGCAGCTGCTTCACTGCTGAGCAGGAATTCTCCAAAGAAGCCAGCCTGTGCCTAAGTAAGCCCTACCCCTAGCCCTTTCTCACGGCTCGATGCCATCGTGCGCCAACGTGCGGCTTCCCACCTCAGCCTATCTCTGCCCCTCTCCGGGATCCATCCCCCCTGGCCTGGGAGCTGCTCCGCAGGCAGTGTTCCCGTGGGAAGGGGCCGTGGTTGCCTTCTCCTGCCTCCGCAGGGTCAGTCGGCAGCCGAGGCCTTGCCCTTATCTCCCCCACACCTAATCAGCGCTGCGGAGCGAGCGGCTGCCGCGGGGGAGCAGGTGGGCGAAGGCCTTGGGAAAGCGGTGCCGCGGGAGCGGAGCGCGGAGCAGCCGCCCAAGGGGCACCTCTGCACGCGGGGCTGCTCTGCCAAGGCAGCAAATCCGCTCCCTTGCAGGGTACGGGCGAGGTCCGGAGGGGCAGGTAGGAGCCCGGGCAGTGCCACGCCGTGGCTGCGAGCGCTCCTCCCCGCTGTCCTCCTCGGGAGGCCTTCGCAGCCCTCGGGGTGCTGCAGCCCAGGAAGCCCCATCTCAGCCCCAGTGCTCGGGGCCAGCCATAGCCCAAAGAAGTGAACATTTATGTCCTGTGCCAGGGCTAACGGTGGCCCCATCACACTTGCTCTGCACCCACTGTGACCTCCTGCATCCCGCGGGCTCATCCCTTTCCGTGCAGCTTCTCCCCGAGATCCCAGGATCCGATAGGGCTCCAGCTGAAGCCCACAAGCGTGGGCTGACAGAACTGCACCCTTCGTGCCCCTGGGTGGCTGCACTCGCGACGCTGCTCCCAACCAGCCAGCCCAGAAGAGAACAGGCTGCTGACACCCCTCCGAGCCCCTCTTTTAGCTCCAGGCACCAATGTCCAATGTTTTCATCTCAGGAACAAAGATCCCAGCCCCGCATCCCCTGGCGCGCACATTATCTGCAAAGTAATTATGCCTGTTGTCTGAAACAAATTGCTTCATTACAGTGTGCTGTGCTTAACCACGTTAACTAGCTACGCGCTTCCCACAACCCAACAGGCTCCACCAAAAATCCTCCTTTAATATCGCTGACAAATGACAGCAAATCCAACGTGTTATCCGAGTGGAGCGGAAGATTGTAAACCAGTCCCTACGCAGGGGAGGAAGAGACAACTTCCTTTTTCGGGCTTTGCATCTTAATAATAAGCACATGCAATTCAATTCCCTCTGCTGCATTTATTTTTTAGCCCTTTGTAATTTCTTTTTTTTTTTTGCTTTGATAAACATTGATGTCCAAGCAACGTGGTGTCCATAGGAATTCCGAGCTGTTCTTGCCGGATCAGCATACGTGCCAGAGATCAGGAAAGCAGCAGACTACGAGATTGCTCTGAATTCCTCAGGTCTCATTACCGAGGGCTTCATTATTTCTCCTGGACACCCGGCTCAGGAGTCCCTGATTTGTGGCTTGTTCACTCAGCAGCCGCAAGAGGGAAAGAAAAATGGAATTAGAAGTGAGGGCGGGAGGTGGGTTATAAAGCCCCCGATATAGCGGGAAAAGGAAGGGACAGCTGCTGTGCCCAAAATGATGCACAGCTCCCTTCGGTGGCAACGGCCTCATTTCCCTTTATCTTCCCACTCTGGCTCTCCCGAGATGTGCTTCTGTTAACCGGGAAGCTGATAACTTACAGGACGGTGGCAGAATTGAAGGTGATTCATGTAATTTAAATGTGGTGGGGAAAGAAAAAAAAAAAAAGAAGAAGAAGGAGAAGAAGGGAAGCAAGAGGCCATCCATTTGCATAGTTTGCAGAAAGGGCATTTTTCCCTCGCAGGGCGGTGTGACAGCTCCGTGGTGCCACGCGGGGCCCGCTGCCTGAGAAATGACCTTCCGATGCGGCCCTTCCTCCAGCTGCCCTCCTCATCCTCCTCCTTGCCAGCCTCCACACCAGCCTCCGGCAGGGAGGCAGCGGCTCCTCGGCCGCGCCAGCCTATGAATGGAGGATTTGGGGTGGTTTTGTTAATATTATTGGGTATTTGTGCATGTGAGACTACCCTCATCCGCCAAGGTGCAACAGCTCCTCTGCAGGGGGATTCATCGAGCAGGGATTCACATCTCCAGCCCCTTCCATGCACTGCCAGCCGTGTCCCGGTCTGCTGGTTATTCCATGGGAATTGGTTCCCGGCTCCACCGCCAGCTGCCCCGTGACCTTGAGTGAACCTGCTGCTCTCTCCCAACCACCCAGAAAAACAGGGCTTGCCCCGTGCCCACCACCAAAGGGAAGGAAGCTCATGTGGCAGACCTGGGCATCCGCAAAAGCCCCTTCGGGAAGGCAGACAGAGAGACCGTTTTCCCTTTTATTTGGAAAAAAAGGGGAAAAAAAGCAGAATATAAAAGCCAGAGAGGCAAATATTTCCTTAAGCGCGCCTCCCCTCCGAACATCTTGTCTCCCAAGGAACGGGTTATTAAAGCACCCAGCCTAGGAGCCGGCGTTCCTCCCCTCTGGCAGGAAGGTGGGGCAGGGAGTGCTCCGTGTCTTCCCAGCGCATCCCGGCGCAAGGCCGAGCCAACGAGGAAAACGCCACCTCCCTCCCGAGGAAATAATCTCATATAGAGAGACAGATGTAGTCTTATTTTTTATAGAGAGATAGATGTAGTCTTATTTTTAAAAGGAGTTGATGGAAGGAGCGAGAGAACAGCCTTGCCCTTGGGATTAGTCGTGCTTAGGGAGCTGGGCACTGAGCAGGGAAAGGTGCCTCCTTGCTAAGGGCTACGTAGAAGCTCATCCGGCCAACGACCGAGGCCAACAAGAAAAACAAAATGAAAAAAACACGGAATTCCTGGATTTTGTGCGGATCCAGACATGGCAGGCAAGGGCAGCGGTTTCCAAAGCGATGCCTGGGAAGGGAAGGATGCCAAGAGCGTCACATTAACCACATCTATCGCGTGGCTGGCAGGTTGAGCCCGTGTCAACGATGGATATTTGCACATACTGCGCAAAACTGTCTTGTTTTGCAGTCTGGCCCTTTTGCTTCCCATAAGCAGGCATCAGAGGGCCGTGTTCCCCACCAGGCTGAGCACGCGATCCAAAATCCAAGGTGGAAGAGCGACCTTCAGAGCGGGCTGGACAACTGCTCCAGCTTGCCCGACGATCCCCAGTGTGTGGTGGGACAGGAAATCCCTCTTTTCACTCAGAAAGGTGACACAGAAAGGCAGACTTCAATCACCCATCCCCAAAGCCAGGCTGGGCACCAGCACTTAGGAGCGAGAATTTGCTGCCAAGGCCTAAGCCTAAACCCACGGCATTTCAAGTAAAAGCTCCCAGCAAGCTAGCAGGTTTCTCTCTCTCCATTGGCACCGATCCTTCTGCGGGGGTTCCGCTCCAGCCCGCTCCTCCACGGCTCTGTGGAGATCTGCAGCTCGAGCTCCCAAGGGTCTCCAGACTCTTTCGTGTCTCCTCCCTCTTCCATCCCTGCCCCTCTTCACTGAGGTCTCCCACCCCAGTGCAGCCCAACGGGAGGTTATAACATCCCGGGGACCTGGCTTTGCAACATCCCCGGGATCTTGCAAGCTCCACCAAGCCCTGCGCTCCCCAAATCCCCGAACCCCCCAGCTAGAGGCAGACAAGAGCTCTGGCAAGGGCAGAGCCCAGCCTGAAGCCTCTAGTAATTGTAGGGCTGCATTTTCAGTTTGATTTCTTCTTTTTGCCTCCTTTTAAGTACTCAGCATGCTCCGCAGTTTCAGAGCTGGAAAGAAAGGGAAAAGAGGGAGCGAGAGGGAAAGGTCCTGGCGCTGCTGCCTGCAGAGCTGCTCTTGCAGTGGAGCGGGGCGGCCCGAGGGGCTGTGGGCGCTGCAGCCGTCCCCTTGGGTTCCCCCATCGAGGTGGGTGAAGGGCCGGGAGGAATGCGGAGGCCTCGGAGGGTTTTCTGGACATGTGTTTGCTCCACGCTCACTCCCAGGCCTCCTGCCTGTGGCCACGGAGCCATCCCTGTTTCTGATGGTGCCACCGGCACCCAGGTCACCCAAGCCCACCATCCCCAGTGGCTGCACTTGCCACCCTCTGGGGATGGCCGTCCCTTTGCAGCCTGGCCTTGCCAGCTCGGAAAAGCCTTCCCCAGCCTTTGGAGCTGGCCCCGGCTCTCCCTGCAAGCCCAGGCAGGCGAGGAAGGTCACGTCCCTCCCTCCTCTTCTCCTCGGAGCCAGAAAGAGGAATAGAAAGAATATATATAAAAATACACACACACATATATATATATATAAGTAAATATATATATATAAGTATTTATATATGTATAAAAGCCTCCTATTGAGCAGCGCACTGGGTGGGTTTGCTTCCTGGCGAGCGCAAAAAAAAAAAGGAACATGACGGAAAATGTGCCCAGTTTAACCATGGAAAACTGGTTTGGCTGTGGGCCCTCCCGAGCGGCCGGGATGGCGAGCGGCCTGGCCGAGGGCTCCGGCAACACGCGGGCGCTGCGGAGCAGCGGGAACGGGATGCTCCATCCGTCCCTGTCCCCCTGCGGCCTCCTCCTCCTCCCCCGGAGCACGGGAGGAAGGTGCGGGCGGGAAGGACGGGCGCTAAACGAGCTCCAGATGTGCGGGGCCTGAGTTGCTTGGGCTGGGAGTGGGGACGAGGTGGGAATGGGATGAGCCTCCAAGGGAGCCCCAGTGCCTGCATGGGGAGCTCCCTTCCCAGCCCGCGTTCATCTCGGCGGAGCTTCCCATGGAGAGCCACATGTGACGACAGGGGTGTTTTCGGGACCGGGAGCTCAGTGTCCCCTCGCCTGCAGTGTCTCCCTGCACCTGGTGTTTCTGCTCGCCTCCTGTTTGATCCATTGGCAGCCTCTCCCGCTGTACCAGCAAGGTCTGCACCAACACCCCAAGCTTATCGGGATGTCCCCGGGCACTGGGGACACTTTGGTTATTAGCTAGAGGACTAGAGGACTCCTGTGCTGCCCTGACCCAATGGTGTGTGAGACACACTCTGAGCTACACCTTAAACCCAGCCTACTTCCAAGCACCGGGTTATTTGCAAACAGGACGTCCCTGCACATTTCTTTCCAGCTCCTTTAGCTCCCCAAACCACTGACCAAACCCTCCTCTCTTGTTTAACCAGCTTTCCAGAAGCAACACACTCACGAAGCCAAGGAAAAAGCCCAAGGTACAGAGGATGGAACATCCACTGGGCCAAACCCGGCTGTTTTTCACCCGTGCATCTCCTCCTCAGGGGGGTCCTCCCCGACCCCTGAGGTGCCACTTTCTGCACAGTGACACTGCTCTGCATCCCGCTTCCTGACGGTGCTGAAGCTCCACGGGGGCAAGTCGCTTCCCTAACCCCTGCGCTGGACCTTTCCAGAGGAAGCACTGACAGACACCTGCAAGGATGGCTGGGGAAAAGGGACGGAGCTTTCATCCCGACACTTTGCATGTGAACCGAGCGCTTAATGAGCTCTCTGCAGACCACAGGTAGGGGATGAGTACAACCCGGCAGCGCGGCCACAGCACTGAGCATCCAGCGGCAGCTCCCCCTCGTCAGGGGAGGGTTTTAATCCATCTCTCAAGGTTATGGAGCAATTTAGCTAAAGATCATGGGTCAGACTGAGCTCTCATTTGTAACTGGACTCCTTCGGTGAGGGAGGCCACTGCTTTTCTCTACCAGGCTTTTGGAAGGCTGAAAAGCAGCTAAATGGCTCAGATCTGCACCTGATGCTGCAGGGCTTCATGTGCCTCAGCAGCTGGTGACATTCAGTGGGGTCTATCCATATCCTGCTCTGTAGATCCAGCCAAAGCTGTTGAAGGCCAAGAGACCAAACATCTCAACTCTCTCCTCAAGGGTTAACCTGGAAGAAGAAAAATATCTACAGCCTTGGCTCTTTCACCCCAAATTCACGGAGGGAACTGGCGGTCGTTAGCACAATTTCTCAACTAGCGCCTCTGCAAGCGAGTCGGGGGCTGGCAGGACCGGCCCCCCAGCAAGGCACATCCCATATCCCAGCTGACTCCAAGCACGCGCCAACTTACAGTCTGATTCGATGTAAAACAGCAGGCTTTGTAACTGAGGCTATTAATGGAATTGGCAAACGACCCTTCAATAGAGCCCTGCAAACCGGCCCTGTGCAGAAACCCTCGGGCTGCGGGCAGGGTTCAGTGCCGAGGGCAGGATCGGGGTGCCGCACACCGCACGGTAAGAACAGCACGAGCAAGCACGGAAAAAGCCTCAGCCTCGCTCCTTGCGGGGCTTTTGGAGGGGAGACCCTTCAGAAAGAACGAAAAAAATAAAGGAGAGAAAAGGAGAAAAGGCGCCGTGCAGAGAGACCATCCCGCGTGTTTGTTTTGGCCGATCCTAAACTCCAGGCACTTTCCAACTGGAACCCAGAAATGCTTATGGTGTTTGGACTCTGTCTGGATCCCTCCCATGACGTGAAGAGGCATTCGGGATGATGGGCTGGGATTCTCTTTTTATTTTTCCCCCCTAACGACTGTATTTACTGCTGCATTTTGAACTCGCCGTGCTGTCATTACCATGTCAGATTAAATTACATGTGTGATAACCATAACATAAATACATGCGCTGCTTCGCAAAGGCTTTTTTGCAAGGACACATTTTCAAGGGAAGTAGCTGGGACTGCTCGGACGTGGGACTTGAAGGGGGTGTCCAAAGGAGGCCTTGAATTAAAGGGCACTGATTGCAGCCAGAATCAGGCCTGCTGGAGCCCAACACTTGAAATTTATGCTTTTGTCGGGCTTTGCTGGGTAAAGCGTTTTCTTATTTGTCCTTGGTGTAACCACAGATTTGCTACAGTGATTTAACCGCTGCTACCCTGCACTTACAGCAGTGCAGCTGAGGACAAGGCCCTTACAACGGCCGTGCAGAATAGCCCAAACCCTCTACCTGGCCAGAGGTAACTGGCTCTTCCTTCGAATAGCCCTGTAAATGCTGGGCAAAAGCAGCAGACAGGTTTCTTCCAGCTGGTGTGGGCAAGTGAATTTGGCTGAATTTGGCTGCAGGGATGTTGCAGGGCGCGCAGGGGCGGCGGGGGATGGCATCGTCTCCCATAGGCACGGCTGGATGCGCACGTCAACATCTGTGCAGGCTCTGGTGGCACCTACCTACAGGACCCGAGGTACAGCTGCAACTAAGGCAGCTCTGCTGAAGGGCCACGTCTTCCAGGAAACCTGTTAGATGCTGCAGAGCTGTCTCGGGGAGCAGTGACACGTTGCTTTGGCTCTCAGCTCCCAAGCACAGGGTGCCTTGCAGAGCAGCAGCTTCGAGGAGAAATGCAGGATCTGTGCATGGGAGAGGGATATTGCATGTGTGCAGAAGGGACACTGAAGGTGTGCACAGCACCCATGGGGCTATTCCAAGATGCTGTGTTCACCCTGGGCACGGAGCCTCAGCATTTACCCCACTGTCCTCATCATCTCTGCTTCGCGCTTCCTCTCTCAGCACAGAGACACCAGGCTCGCCGTTAAACACATTACCATGAATTCTCTCTAGCCGAGGAAAAATTCCTTAGACAAAGGGCTACAATAAAATAAGACACTTGGGAAGATCTATCTCTCTGTCCACCCACCTAGCCTCCCCTCCCTGCCATTTCAAATGCACATTATGCTGCTTTATTTATGCATCACATTAGCAAAATAACCTTTAAAAGGTTTTAATTTATTCTCCTTGTTTGTCAGTGAAAACTCTCACTGAAAACAGCTTAAATGCAGTGCTGTGCATTTTATGTGTGTGGTTTTAGACACATCCATCCGTTCCTTCACTCCTGGGCATGGTCAGGAGTGCAACGCTCGCCAGCGCCGCGCTCCAAAGCGAGCGCCCGCCACGACCACGGGCTGGCCCGAAAGGGCAGCGCCGCGGCACGCGGGGACTTCCCGAGTCCTCCTTCCTCCAGGAAGGCCTCCAAGAAACCTCCTTCCAGGCCTCCCTGAATCCTCCTGCCGTGGCTGCTGAGGACCTGCTGAGCGCTTTGGAGATAAGCTTGCTTGGGTAGATCATCGGCTCGGTTTGGTTTCCACCTCCACCTGCAGAAGTCCTGCAGGACTGGAGCTCACTATAGAGTTGCTGGCATTTTACCCAGGGATGACGTCTGCCCAAGAGCTCCACCAGGTCCTATAAAAGCACCTTGTAAAGGCAAAGATCTGCATGCAGCTAAGGCAAAGATCTGCATGCATGCTGCACGCACCAAGGCACACGCTCCTTCGCAGCCTGCACACCACGCACAGGCATCACAGAAGAGTTTCACAGCGCCGTCTTTTCTTCCACTTATTTTAAGGCACCAACTGTGGTTTCCTCCATTCATTTCTCATACGATGCTTAAAAACAAATTTTGAACCTACATCAAACAAAACAACTTCTTGCCCAAGATGGTAAAAAATAAAATAACAACACAACTGTTCTATGGTGACCGAGCCCCAGGAAAGCCCAAAGAGCCAAAGTGAGATCCGCAGAGGCTCC
>JAVCKT010023713.1:16914-34631 GCA_032273925.1 Rhynchotus rufescens
CCCGCTGGAAAAGCTCTGGAAAGGAGTGCGCCGCTGGAGCACGCGCTGATTTACACTTACAGCAGGGCAACTCTAGCGGCAGCGGGAGCACTCCTGTAAATCTCCAGGCACAGTAAAAACCCCACAGTCCCGCTCCTCCGAGCCCGTTCTGCTCTCAACGCTGCTGAATAAAAATGAGGCTCTTCTGGGGAAAAAACATAAGGGATACGTCCTTTCTGCAGGAGGGGAGGGATGTCTAAGGGCACAGCACTATAAATAATCGCTCGGGTTATTTGTACGTGTCTCAACACAGCTCACAACAGGCCACAGGACAGTGATCCCCATAGACTGGGGGGTCCCCACATTACTAATTATTGATTTCTCATCGTTCCTGCCAACCATTGCTGTTCAAACAGTGTCTGTCCTGGTCCCAGAGCAGAACCCTGCTGCTAGGACCCCCAAATGACCTTGGCTTCTCTTTGCCAAAGACCTAAACGACCTTGAAGTCTCTTTGACCTTCATCTAGGGCAGGTTAAGCTGCCGCTCATGAGGTGGATTTGAGTTTGGAGGCATCGGATAAGGTCCTGCGAGGGAATAAAGATAAGGCTGCTCGTGAAAACTCAAGCTGAAATGAGAAAATGAAATGAACGGCCACCCCTAAAAGAAAGAGCTCCAGCCGTAAAGCAGATTTTGAGGGGAAGGAAAAAAAAAGGAAATGGTCGTGCACTGCCCTGCTTTGCTAAACAGGCAGATGGGGCCTGTATTTCTCTTCTGAAACTTTAATGTGAAGAATATGATTCTGCTGCAAGTGTATTTTATATGCCTGGCGATTAAAGGCGAAGGGAAGGATATAATTTATGGAATTGTGAAACACCCAGGATAGCTTTGTAGCTACAATGTTTCTTTATTTTCTTGTTATTCCTTTTATTCTTCCTTTTGCTTCTAGCGCTTGTGAAAGGTGATGGATGGGCAGCAGCGGGGACAGAAATCTTCCTTTTTATATTCGCAGAGCAGGTCCCTCATCAGCAGGAGCAACAGCTACAGGAGTTGCATCTTCTCCAAACAAGAACCATCTTGAGACCACAAAATGGTTCTTCAAGCACCAAATCTTTGGGCTTTCTGCAGCCATCCCACCTCTGTCATTAATGGACTTCAAGCTTTCTAAGGGTGAGGTTGGGCCAAGCCTAGCTGTAGGCAGCAGCGCATAACGTGTCCCAGCTTATCTCCTTTTGGAGAGAAAGGAGCTTTGTGGAGAAGGATCTTGGTGGTGCACAAGGTGGACAGGAGCCAGCAGGGATGAAGGCCAGGCATGTGCTTAGTTCCCCTGGGAAAAGTGATGCCAGGACATGAAGGGAAATGATTCTTCCTCTCTCTTTGGCGCTTGTGAGATGAGATCTGGGGGACTGTGTCCAGTACAGGACAAAGGTTGTCATCCTGGAGGTACAGCAAGGTGGCTAGGACGTTGTGCAGCACACAATGGAAGAGTAGAGTTTGTTTGGGCTGAAAAAACAGATGGTGAAGGGGGAACTTCTCTGTTTTCTTCAACTCCTTAAGGAATAGCTACGGAGAAGGTGGAGTTCTCGGAGGACAAGGTGCTACAGACACAAATTGCAGCACAGGATGTTAGGATCATATGTAAGAAAAGCATATTTTACTATGAAGTTGGTCAAACATGGGACCATGGACCCAGAGAGGCTTCTTTTGTCCTCAGAGATACTCAAAACTCACTGATACAAAGATATGAGCCAGACCTAAGCCCGGCTTTGGGTGGAAGCCTGAGCAAGGGGCCTCCAGAGGCGCTCAGCAAGCAGAGCCAGGCTGTGACCCAGGTTCTGCTTTTGCAGAAAGGGAACCAAGGCACAAAGCAGATGAGATGACACAGCCACAAGCTCAACGTGGGTCTGCACCCGAGGCCATGGCCCCTGCGACCACCCCAGAGCCCTGCCCTGATCGACTGCTCCTGGGTGTGTTAAACACGGCACCATAGCTGAGAAGGCTTTCCAGGGTCATCTGCTCTCCTTTTTCTCCTTGGTAAAATTCTTATTCTTTTTTCATTCCTGAATCCTCAGGGCCAATTCAGCAAGCCGTCTCCCCGCTAAGGCTGTCAGCAGAAGCGTCAGCTGCTCTGCTGGTTTCTCTGATGTGGAACCATGCCCACCAAGGCTCGGGCCAACACTATGCAGCCCGTTTCACGCAAGCCACCAAGCAGCTCACACTTGGCAAAGGCAGCGGGCCCTACCAAGCAGGCCTGCCTGGCTTATGGCTCTGGGCCACGTTCTGCTCCAGCCCGCTGCGCAGCCACGATATAAATCTCGCTCTTCTTTCACTAGTCCTTTACCATGACAACACAATCACTTGGCTCCCCATGTCACACAGTCTTTGGGTATTTGTCAGAGATGTGTCAGTGGAAAAACAAACTCCAGACCCTAGCGAGATCAGCTGAAAGAAGAGCAGTTCTTCATAAAACCAACCGCTGCTGCCCTTTTTTTTTTCAGTTCACTTGCTAGCTGCAGGAGGAATTCAAATCCTCGTGAAATCCCTATGGACATTTACCTGCACTGGGAGCAAATCCATCTTCCTCCCTCCAGGAGGAATAAACAAGCAGGATTTTCCTTGTGCAGATAAATGCCGAGCCAAGCTGTGCTTCCCCTCCAGCGCCAGCATTTTCATGCCTAAATATCGTGGTGAACCTCTGAGCACGAGCACACATCCTCTACTCCCACCTACATTCCCTCTTCATAAAGGAGCCAACTTGTCCCATTGAAGCCAGCTGAGCCTTCCCGTCGCTTCCCAGCAAGGCTCCGATCCCAGATAAACTGCACAGCGGTTACCAGCAGAGTCATGGGGAAAGCAATTTCCTCAGCCATTAAACCTGAAGCTGGGCAGCACTTTTATACACTGCCCAAACGCCCCTTTGCTCTGGCTTATACCCCTCACCGACACCTTCCTGGCTCTGATTATTACCCTGCCGACCCGCCGGGACCATCCCTACGGAGCCCAGCGATAGAGCGGATGGCAGCAGGGATTGATGGAAGGGCAAGGCAGCCTCCAAGCGCCCTCAGGCCGGAGTATTATCGGGATGTGGGAAGGTCACGCAGTTATTAATTATCCAGGTAGACGAGGGGAGTCTTGCTGTGTCCAGCTGGGGAGCCAAGAGAGTCCGTCCCCAGCCCAAGGCCCCGGGGGAACACACTGCACGTGGCCAGCATGAGGGTTATGGCACATCTCCCTAATGTAGGGAATTTCCAAGGAAGGAAAGGGCAGTTTGGGGTGAAAATAATCCAGGGGAAGAGCCTGGGAAAACGCTGGTGAAAGCAAGTTAGGAAATGCTCACGATGGAGAGGAGCTCGGAGGAAGGACTGCAAGGGGAGGAAGGTGCCGCGTGAGCCACCGAGCACTTCAAACACAGGGCATGGATAACTGGAGTCCCGAGCAGGGTGGGAGGGGATCAGGGAAGCTGGCAGGAGAGAAGATTACAGGAGGGAAAGGAACAACAAAGAGCAAGAGAGAGGAGAGGAAAAATTATGCAGGGCCTAGAAGGTCAAAAGAGTCAACTTCAAAAGGATTCCTTGAAAGACATAAAGCCAATGCCTTCATATTCAATTATTTAGTTTTCACACAAATCTGAGTAATATATGGCTTTTTTCACTCCCCCTCCCAACACTGGGTTTGGCACAGAGCAAGGACAAAGTGGAGAAACGAGAGCAGAAGCCCCAAGCTCTTTGCTTGCCCAGTGCACTGAGACGGGGCTGGATCCTGCACGACCCAGAGCCTCTGCTGCTGTGGGTGAGCTGGACGTGGGACCTCAGACAGGATTTCTGCTTTTGGAGAAGTTATCTCCAAGTCAGCTTAAGTTCTTGCTCGCCCCAAAATACAAAGCTTTGTATAAATTCCGGGCATCTGTCATCGATCGCGTTTAATTAAAAACAAGGCAATGTGGAAGGAAACAAATCAGCCTGCATGTGCAACCCCGAGCCTCGCTCCGAGAACGCTGAAATGAAATGTTTTCCTTCCCCACAATTTTTGCATTAGGATGGCAAAACTCACCCAAATTCATGGGAGTGTTTATGTTGTCAAATCTTCACTTTGCACTGGAACATATTTGGCTGAATTATCCCTCCCAACTGTCCTTTCAGAAGCTAAAGCTAAGTACAAAGCTAAGAGAGGCTGCTCCCGTGTCCCGGGGCGTTCAACCCGTCAGCGCTGTTACAACCCCTGACAAGCCATGGCAAGCTAATGTCAGTAAAACGGTACCCAACGGGAGGCTTGGAGCCCGCACGGCGAGCTCTACAATAAGTTCCATTCCATTAAACACCCGGCGTAAGTAAAACATTGCGGCGGGTCCCATTTTAAAGCGGGCGGAATTGGCCGGGAATCACGGGAAGACGTTTCTGGAGGAGAAGGGAGGTTCTGTGAGAAGGGCCCTTCTCTCCAAGAGCCGCCTTTGTGCAGGTTGCTCCCTGCCTGCCTTGCTCCCGCCTGCAGGGCCTTCCTGCCAGGCTGCTCCCCACCTTCTCCCTAACGTCACAACGGGCAGACCCCTCCCGGGTCGTGCGTCCGCCTTCCTCAGGCCACGCTGGAGCATGTTCAGAAACACACACACAAAAAGGGCTAAAATGGGCAAATTAAAGGTGGAACAGAACAGATGCACCTGCAACGAGGCGGGGGAAGCCGCCTGGTCTGCTCGCCTTGCCCTGCTGAAGGCAGCGGCTGCCCGGGTCGGCTTTAGCCCCGCTCGCCATGGGCACAGCGCTAACGATGCGTCGGAATGGGCAAAGCACTGGAATGGGCGATGCACTGCAATGAGCGATGTACTGGAATGGGTGATGCACTGCAATGGGCGAAGTACTGCAATGAGCGATGTACTGGAATGGGCGATGCACTGCAATGGGCGATGCACTGGAATGAGCGATGCACTGGAATGGGCAATGCACTGGAATGAGCGATGCACTGCAATGAGCAATGCACTGGAATGAGCAATGCACTGCAATGGGCGATGCACTGGAATGAGCGATGCACTGGAATGGGCGATGCACTGCAATGAGCGATGCACTGGAATGAGCAATGCACTGCAATGGGCGATGCACTGCAATGAGCGATGCACTGGAATGGGCGTTCCCGGGAGCAGCAGCCCCCGCGGGACGCGCGGGGCCCCCCGGCCGCGGCTGATGCAATCGGCCTCATGCCCAGGTGCGGCTGGGAAGCCCGTGCCCGGGACACGGTGCCCGGGCCGTCGCAGCCCAGCGGCGAGCGCGGCAATGATTAACGGCGAGCGTGCCGCCCCGCTGCCCCGCAGCCGCGGTCCTGCTCGCAGCCCGGCGCCCAGAGCGCACAAACCGGGCCTGGCAGCTCGGGGCAGCCCCAGCCTCCATACCCGGCGCCGGGCAAGGATCCCGGCACTTCGGAGCACCCACGTCCTCCATCCCCGCCGACAGCTCACCCGGGTCCCAGGCGTTTAGTACTTCGCTCTGTTCCAGCTTTGACCTTATGAGTTCTCTTCACCTTCTCCTGGCAGCTTCCTAATGGGCAAATAAATCTCAGGAGAGTATCTTAAATTCTTTTTTATCACAGACTGTATCAGTGTGATAATAAGATCAGCCTTCAGACTCCCCATTAAGTCACAGAAGGTGTGGTCATCTGTCATGCTTTTCTCAGCCTTAATTGCCAGACAGACACTTTAAGTGGAAAGTCCACCTAATGAGCCCAATCATTAAAACATCCCTGCTTCCCATTTGAGACAGAAAATTATATTACTCTAATAAGGGGGTTGCATCTTTGCCCCCCTATTCAATCATGTGGCACAGGGAAGGTGAGACTTCTCCATGAGTTTGCCTTGCAGGTGCTTCATTTAAATGGAGTCCCCTGCTCCAGGCAAGAACAAGCAGCAAAATATTCCATGGAATGAGAAATGGGGAGTCAGAGAAGGGACCATTGGCCGCAAGGGGATGAGAGAGGACGTGCTTGTGAGGGTAGGCTGCAAGGAGATGGTGGAGGAGCCACCACAGATTTGCCTGGGTGGAGAAGATGTGAAATCCAGCGGAGTTACAGAGAAGACCAAATGGGACATATAAACGGGCTCTTCAGGCCTTGCTATCTTTCCTAAGCAGTTGGTAAGAACAATCCCCGTTTGGAGAAACTCTTGGTTATAATCCAGGCAGCTCCATGTGGCCGTGAGGAAGAGCTTGTTTGGTGGGAGGGTGCCCGAGCCCTGGCCCAGGCTGCCCAGGGAGGCTGCGGAGGCTCCTGCTCTGCAGATCTGCCAACCCGCCGGGATGGGACCGGGTGCCCCGAGCTCTGGGTGTCCCTGCTGGAGCAGGGGCTGCACTGGATGGTCTCGAGAGGTCCCTTCCAACCTCAACCATCCTGGGATTCTGGCATTCTGTGATAACTGGCCGCCTTCACGAGCCCACACCACGTGCAAGAAGCTGGTGGCTCGTTAGAACCAGCTGCAGCTCGTTAGAACCAGCTGCAATTTGCAGAGAGCTGGGAAACCAGAGCCAGTTAGGCAAGGTGCAGAACGGCACTCATGTTGGGAAGAAAGCGAGGATCTGCAAGGCTGCATCCCCATCCCCAGGTGCTTTTCCACCTCTACATCTCAACTGCTGCTCATTCTTGAAACATCTGAGCTCCTTCCAAGCCGAACGAGCCAAAAGCTCCAGCGGCGGATCTGCCAGGTGCTCGGAGGGCCGAGCAATCCCTAATAAAAACAAAGCAGCACGGAAGGGCGTGTAGCTTTTGGGTAATAATAATAGACGTGGAGCTGCAAGGGCGACGCCGCACCCTAAGCCACCCCAAGGGTGTGGGCATTATACAAGGATTCGCCCACACCCAGAAATCGGGAGGACAATTACCAGCCCGCCCGAATCCGAATGCTGGTCCCTGCGAGCAGGAAACGCCGGCGTTTCCCGGGCGTTCGAGAAAGCCCCAACGCTGTGTCCCGACACGACCAGGCGTTCGGGCTGCTCTGCACCACCGCGGCCCTCCGTCGTTGTTGCTGCCCCCAACTGAAGCCGCAGGGCAGTCAAGAGGAGGTTTCTTCTTTAAAAGGTGCTATGGGGTCCCCCAAAATGGATTTCTCAGTTTCCATCCTTTCCCTCTTCAAAACAAGCAGAAAGAGAAGATGGGAAAAAGATCTAAACTCTTAATTACATTTTTATAGCTACCAAGTCATGCAAGATTCTTTATTGATATTAAAACGACAACATCTCCTCACGCCCAAGTTTATTTTGATAGCCGTAAATCCACTGCTGTTAAAGACAGCTGGAAGAGGCTTTGCTGTTGAGTAATAATGGAAAAAGAATACCACTTATTACAAGGAAATAGGAACAAGACCCTGTTTGACGCTGAAAGGCAACAGAGCAAATCTGATTGTTATTAAGAGATAGCAGAAATGTTTTTCTTGCTGTTTTGAGACACCGGCAGCAAGATCTGTTGGCTGTTAACAGAGATCCCAGGCTTTCCCTAAACCACAGGGCAATTGCAGCGATGCTCACGGAATCTGTAATTAAAGACGCAGCTCCAGGGCTGACCCTCCAGCCATGTGCGTAGCTTGGGAGGAGAAGGAGAATCCAAACCCCAACACAAGAGGGTTTCCAGACCCATTCTTAAGCATTCCTGAGGCCAGGAAAGTCAAGAGGCTTTTCCAACATGAACTCACCTGCTTGTTAAAAACGGTAAGGAGTCATGATGATGATGATGATGACGAATCTACCTGGAGGTATCCCCTAGAAAAAGGCAGTTGATACTCTTCAGGTCTCAGCAAGGGAAGCGGTGAGCAAAGCTGCATATGGGCAATGCAGGTGGTGTTATTGGCCTGGGAGGCCCGCAGGATTCCAGGCAGGGCAGAAACAGGGAGCCTCAAAGGCTTCCGCAGGCACAGGCGGCGTTCCCACGGAGCAACGTGCATGGTGAGCAGGGCAGGAGACGGGACCTACAGGGAGAAACGAGCCGCATCGCTCCGGCTGACACCGCAGGGACGGGGCGGACGGCTCAGGACAACGGGAGCCACCAGCGCTGCTATTTGCCTTCAGGGCAGTGAGCACGAGCAGGCCAGGAAATATTTGTACAGATAAGGAAGTCCTGCTCGAACCTCCGAATCCTGATTGCGGCCAGGAGACGGATTTGACTTCTCCAGCTCTAGCTCAGACGAGTAGGGCAGAGCAGCAGCAGCGTGCACGGAGGTGGCGTGACAGAAGTACCCAGCGCTGCCGCTCTTTGCACTAGGACAGTGTGAAGCATCGTCAGATAAGATGAGGTTTTTACTGTGCAAGGCGCTGGGTTTATTATTATTTTTATTGTTATTACTACTACTTACTGCAATAACCATTTATACTGCATCCGCGTCCAAGAGCGACGAGCAGGACGCTCGGCCCGCACCGGCGCTGCGAAAACAAGGCAGGAGAAGCAGCAATCTGTCCTCAGGAGCTTGCGCCCAAAATAAACAGCGGGAGAAAAGAGAGATTGCCTCATTTGCACAGATGAGGAACAGAGATATACGGTGATTTGCCCATGGGCATGTAGGAAGCCCATGGCAGAGCCAAAATTTCAAGAGAGATCTTCCAAAACACAATTCACCCCCTTATCCGGACGATCAGCCTCAGCTGGCCCCGTGCCATGGGCTGAGTTTTGTGCTACAACTAGAGGCACCGTGAGCCTCGGCTCAGCCCAGGCAGGGGCTGACACGTTGGGGGCCACCACGTGCTCACGGTCCTTGCCTGTGGGTCTGATGCTTGGGTGGCTTGTCGCTAAGCCCAGCTTTGCTGGAGGGCTGCTCAAAGAGAGTTGGCCCAATGTGCAGATCCTGTCATTACTGAGTTTTGGGAGCCGGTCTGGTGACTGGCATCGAAACCAGGATAGAATAAGGGGCCCAAAGGAGCAGGGATGGCAGGTTGGCCTCAGGGTAGCCCTGGCGGCTTTGCTCGCGATTCCGCAGCTCACCAGGTGGCAGAACCAGGATGTTTCCCCTGAACGAAAGCAAAAAGTCATTTCTGGCACGAAGGGCAAGTGGATTTCCCGGGCTTGTGGAAGCCCAGCCAGGATACAGGGAGATCCCAAGGGAAAACATAAAGCGGGAAAGTCGGCGAGGCCACAAACTGCAGCTCCTGGCCCCGGGCAGCTCTGTGGTGTGGAGGATCACACCCCGCAACAGCAACCCCAGCAGCAGCCTGCGGCTTTTCCAAACACAAACAGCTCGGGGAGATGGGCAGCGAGCTGAAAGCGCGGAGCAGAAAGGATTCAAGGAGCCCAGGAGAAAGAGCGAGCGGCAAATTGCAGGGAATTGTCGGGCAGACAATGAGGGCGCTCTGCCACCCCCCTGCAGCAGGCGGGTGCCGGGGCTGCCACGGGCGACGGGGACCTGGGGAACTCAGACACGGCGCCTTCCTTAAGTGGTTATTTTCCTCCCGAAGACAAAGGGAAGGTAAAGCTCCCGGAGACAGGGATTGTATTTCCGAGCGAGGCTTTCGAGCGTCTGCAGAGAGCTCCGAGAAATGGCCCTAAAAAGATTAGGGCTCTTAAGGCAGGGCAAAACACTATATCCAGACAACACACTCGAGTTTTAATGATAGTGCGGACCCAATTGAGTGAGGCATTGTCTGCTGCCTTTAGGAAAGCGAAAACTTAATTTGAAACAGCACAGACTAGATCTGGGCTCTTCGCACAAGCAAGGCTTTATTCCTGTCCTTTAAGTATCACTCTTTATCCTTGACATATATTTTCCATTCACCGCTTTTGCACAACACCATCCATCACAATGAAAGGCGAGAAAGCCGGTGGCCAGCACTCCCCATGCCCGCTCCAGCACCGCTTCCCAGCTGGAAAGCCAGCCCTGGGCTTTGCCAGGTCGCTTCTCAGAGGAGACACTCACCAAGCCCTCCCTTTGACCCCATGGGCAGCCGTGCTGGAGTGTCCTGCAGCAAAAACACAGCAGAGCTCCTCCTGGAGCTATCACCCAGCGCCTGCCTGTTGCAGCCATTGGGTTCAACCGCCCTTGGGAAGGAGAAATAAACCCATCCAAGACATGCATTTTCTCAAGCTGCTAATTTTACCCACAGCTCTTTAACTCGAGGCCAATAAACCAGTACAGAAAATTAAACCAAACCACTTGCATAGGGGAGGAAAGGGGAATTCCACACTCGGAGCACTGCAAGGGGGAGCCAGAAACAGCGTTCGGAGCTTCAACGGGCTGTTGAGAGAGCCGAGCCCGTGATCGACATTGCTCCAGTCTTAAACCCACCGGGGTCTTGGTTGGATCGGGGATTTCCTGCCCGGACCACCAAGTCTGATTGCTCTGGATGTCACCAGGACCTCCTGGCACCACTTGCTTCTTGGGATGATTCAATGGGGCACCACCTTGGCTCAGATGATGTGCGGGTCAATGGGATGAATGGCACCATCGAAGGGTTTGGTCCCAAGGGTTTTGACTCCTGCAGAACAGCCAGGAGAGGACAAGAGGTGGATTTAGTAGAAAGTCCTGAAGCCTAGAGAAGCTGGTGGGAGATGGGGGAAGCCCAAGACCTAGTTGGGCACCCGGGCAGGTTCCTCCTGCTCCTAAGCTCTTCATGCATCACAGTGAGATGCAGACTCTCGCTCCAAGGTGAAATCCAGGCCGACGCATGAGGAGGAAAGGCCACGTTTCCTCTGGGGCCCTGTCCCACCCATGGGCAGGGCAGGGGGCACCAGCACCCTTGCGTTCCCTCGCAACGTTGGTGCGGAGTGAAACGCATCCCACACCAAAGCAACCTGTTCGGGTGATATAAGCCCTGCCTTCTGCTGCGTCACCTCCCTGAGCGCATGGGGCTCTCATGGAAATCAACGGTGGGGTCAAAATCAACCTGGATGCAAGTGGGCCCCACTGCAGAACCTCTGTTTTAAGCCACGACCAAGTAAAGTCTGTCTGTTCTCCCTTCACAACATTCTGACTGAGGCATTGGTCAGTCAGTCACACTTCCCTCTGCCAGACACGTCAGCCCAAAGCACGAGGGACTTGGAGCAAACAAGTCTGTTAGAAAGACACCAAGCCAAACAAATCACCCAGGCTGCCTCAGAGGAAGCTGTGGAGATGCTGACTCCATGCCGACGTCTTGACTTCTTCAAGTTGGGGTTGCGGATGCAGGGCCAGCTCGGGATGAAGGGGTATCCAGAGCTTCAAGAGCCAGAGTTTGGATTCCAGGTTGGCTTTTTGGGGACTTTCGGAGACTTTTGGGCAAGGGCAGCCCCTGACCTTGCCCTGAGCTCTGCTGCTAAGAATAAAACCCCTGTGGCTCCACCATAGCTGCCTGCGGAAGGGTAATTGCAGGGCGACGGCGGCTGCAGCCCAGCGCCCGCTGTAGCTGCTCGTGCACCGTCTTGCAGCCCGGCTCCTCGTGACATTCTCCCTGTATTAACAGAAACCCCATCCACCTTTGCAGAGATGGTGCCATCAGCTTTGGAATTACACATCTCCCAAGACTCATCTTGGCTGGGAAGCCACGGTTGAGCATGACAGGGAAAAGGGGAAAACATCTGTGTTGCATTGGCAAAAACCCTCGGCTTGCTGCCACCCAAGGGCCAGATTCTGGCCGGGAGCGCAGGATGCTCCTGCCCAGGCCACGGTAGGAAGCAGGATCGGGTCTGATGGGTGTCTGGGCCCCACTACAGTGCCTTTTGCAAGGCTGAGCTTTGCAGGGGAGACGGCAGGAAGCAGCCTAACACCCACTGTGATCCCGCCGGGCATCTCTAAGGCTGCGGTCAAAACCCACCGCGATCCAAACTCCCCCGCGGTCAGCGCAAAGTCCACAGATTGTATCCTTCGCTCCCGCAGGGCGAAATGTTCCCTTCTCCACACCTGTTATTCTGCAGTGAGGGCAAGGAGGGCACAGAAATATTTTTATTTTGCAGGATGTGGTTTAAAAGGTTGGATAGGCAATGCCAGCCTCAGGCCCACATCCCTCTCCTGCACCCAGGAATGCAGAACAAGGGACCTGGGGCTCATATAAGTGGTCGGATTCTCTATTTACATCAGTGCAAACCAGGAGCATAAATCTTGGCTTTGCACCACTTTCGAACCTGGGTAAATGAGATTAGACTCAGCCACACTGCAATTTCCCTCACGGAGGCAGGCGAGTGAGATTTGCTCTATTAGCTAATTCATCCTAGCAGCGTCGCTGCAAGGTATGGCAGGAAGAATTAGCTTCATCTCACGAGGAGGAAAAGCGAAGGTCAGGAGGCCTGGAACTCCCCACACTGGTGCTGCTGGGGCACACTGGGACCCATCCGTGGTGCTGCAGGAGCAGGGCTGGGAAACACGGGGATGCTCCTGTCCTGTTGGATGTTGAATAGAAGACGTGACGGTGAAAGTGGCAATGTGGATATTCTGGAAAGACCCAACTTGGGGCTCTCCTGGTTGGAAGGAGTGAACAGCAGCGCTGATACTGGGCACGTGCAAGGGCAGAAAGACACACGCCATGGGGTTGGGGAGCCTGCTGAGAGCTTCTGTTCCCACTCTGTGAGACTGCACAAGCCCCACAGCTACATCTGGTTATGGGGACCAGTGTGGGGAATGGCTCTGACATCCGACTCACACCAGGCTTTGGCCCTATTATGGTCCTTCTAACACCACCTAAGCCATCAGGATGACTCAGGGTTGACAAGAGAGGTCCCAAGAGAGACAGGAGATCCAGGACTGTCCATTCAGGTTCTAATAACCCTCTCCATAGTGGAACTGGGCATCCAAGTCAACACAGTTACGTGGCTTTCTGTGGTCACGACTAGCTTGGGTACCTCTTCCTGTCTATCTTGTTCCAGGCTGAATTCAGCTCTGAGACTTAGTTTTGAAACAGAACTGGATAAAAAGCAATCCTGGCCAGGACTTTTTCATTGGATAAGCAAAAATGAATGCACAAGGCATGAGTCAACATTAAAGCTGGAAGGTAAATTAGGTTCCTCCAACTGAGATGCAGTTGATGATAATAGGAAGCATGAAATATGTTTTGGTACACTTGCATGTTTGTGCAGGTCTTCAGGTTTACGAAGGTCTTTAGGATCATCTGAATCTCATACAAAACTTGGAATTTCATAAAAATGGATGTTCCTTTGAGGTGAGTTTTAGAGGCAGGGGAGCAGCAGCAGCAGCAGGACTGTTGCTCACTTGAGAGAAGGAATGAATTATCAGTCTATGACATTTCCAAGCTTCCCTGCTTTTCTTCCCCCTCCTTTTACATTCCCATTTTGATGGTGAACATGATCAGCATTCCCCAGGATGAATGCTCGAGGTTTGCAACCAAGTCCCTGCAGAGCCGAGCCAGCCAGCAGAGCTGAGCTGGTGAGAAGGGCTCTCCTTCCCCTGGAACTGCAGCCTTGGGCTCGTGGCACCACAATGTTCTGCAAGCTGAGGATGTCAGGAGCACATCCCACCCCCTACAACAAGAAGAAGCCATCCTGGGAAGACTAAGGCACATGGAGATGACCTGGGTGGCTTTCTGCATTCCTCATCCCTTCACCAGCGTTTCCTGAAAGCTTAGCACTGTTAAGCAACCACGCAAGAGATGAAAAGCAGCAGGGCAATAAATAACACATAAATGACAAAACGATTTGCCAAGGCCACCCCCAAGATGGATCTCAACCAACAGGCACTCTCCAAGAGGCTGTCGCTCCTGACGAGGAGCCTCCAGCCTTTGTATCTCCTCCAGCGAGGATGTCACTTTGAGTGAAGTAAAGGTTCGGGACCTCCAAGTGTTTCCGAGCGATGCCTCGGAGAGCCTTGCAGGTGACAGAAACCCTAACTGCTGTGGTTAAACTTCACTGGCCCCTTTCACCCCATGAAACCTGGGCCTGTTTCGCTGTCGCTTCCAGCAGAACCAGGATCGATGTCCATAGCAGGGAAGGGATTGGGAGTGTCAGGGACACCGCCCAGAGCCTGAGCAAACCCCCCTGGCTGAGTAGAGGACCCCGATACAAGAGCTGGTGCTGCCAAAAAAGCTGGAGGTTGCCCCAAGCTGGCACCCTGGCCCTGGGGTGATGGGAGGGCAGTGTGTTACCACCATGAAGTCACCAGGGCAGGAAAACAGAGGCTGTGGGAAGAAAACATTGCCAACACTGCACTCCGGATCATCAGGCACCAGTCACAGCACTGTGAGCACTTGATCCTCCAAACATGGCCACTCACCTCCGCAGGAGTCATGGAGCCAAACCCTTCCCGGTATGAAGACACCTTCACCAGAGCATCGGGGCATGTGTGACTGCCCTTGCAGCGTCTCGGGAAAGTCAACCAAGTCCTATGAAGACCCTGCACCCCCCAAGCCAAGCACAGCACTCCTGGGGCCTCCTGGATGCTCTGGCTCCTGCTGGGACCTGAACACGTCCCCCCTGCCCCGGCCCTCAGGAGCAGGGTGGAGACAAGTGGAACCAGCTCTGTTGTGCAAGGGTCTCCATCACCAAACACAACGTGGAGGAATCCCTGGGCACAATGGGAGCTGCCTGGTCTTCTCTGCATCTCCTGGCAGGACATGAGCCATGAGGAAGTGCAGGGAGGTGACAGGTCCACGGGCAGAGCTCTCTGCTGGTTCCTTTCTAGCCCTGATGGACAAGTCACCCTCTCTGACTCATTGCCCTTGTCTGCAAAAATGCCCAAATGATGCAGCAAAGCATTGTGTGACCCTCAGCCCTTTTTTCCTCCACGGATCAGGGAGGTTGGAGAGGTCCAGGAGATGCAGTACACAGGGACAGTGTCCTGACTTACCTCCGTGTCAAGGAGAGACACGAACGTGGCCAACTCCTTGGTCGAACTGGACCTGGCACTGCTGGGGAAACATCCCTTGTACCTGTGCATAGGTGTGTGAACGAGCAGCTTTATCTCGGGGGGAATTACAAAGCAGCTGGGAAAAAGCAAGGCAAAGCGCGTCCCTTGTTTGGCACAAAACTATAGGTAACAATTATTAGGCAATAATTGATTTGTCTGATACTTGATTAACTGGAGGTGGGTTTGCAAGTGACAGGCTCGGCAGCAAGGCTTTCATGTGACATGTTATTAAAGGCTCTTTTTCTGGCTCTGAAAGGCAGTGGCTGGCAGATCAAAGGTCAGACATTTCAAGGAGTAAATTGGTTTAATGTGGCTGCAGATAGCCTCGCGAAACCTAATAAATATGCAGCGAAATGTGAGGAGAGAAAATTGTGGACAAGAGAGACAATTACTTTGAAACCAGGATAAGAGCAGTGCGGGCTCAAATTAATCAGCAGAAGGGCTCCTTCCTTGGCTCTCATCCACGTCGGTTTTAGCATCACTGGTGGGGTGAGAGGCGCTGGGAGCTGCCAGGACAGCCCCAGTTTCCTTCCCCTGCGGCAAAGAGGGAGCATCGGGGGGCTGGGTGGTGGCGGGTGAGATTTTTTGCTGAGAATTTCTTGTCTTTTTATGAAATGATACCTTCTACTTCCACACATGAACCCAAACACAGCAGCACTTGAAAGCAAATTAAAAAAAGAAGAAAAAAGGAACGCAAAATAGTTTAATGGTAAGAACAGCTGGTTTTTAACTCCTCTCATTGTTTTAACCTAAGCTTGTGACATTTTAGAAGCATCCCTGCCTATTTTTAAACTTCAACTGGGCAGCAAAGTCAAAATACTTTGGAGTTTGCTTGCATCTGTTGAAAGGCATTGACTCAGACGACCTCCAAATGGTGGGAAGGAACGGTCTCCTTGCTAAAAAGCCACAACTTGGCTCCTCTTAATTGAAAGTGAGAAAACACCCACTCCAGGTCTCTAATCTTGTGAGAGACTTCCTGCCCCAACGGCAGAAACAATGCTCGGGATTCCTTGTACGTCTGGAAAAGGGAGCGGAGGAAACAAATCTTGGAAATGGAACCCTCGCTCCCGCTTGGAGAAGCAGATATGGGCACAACCGCCCTGTATTCCTGCCACCGGTCACCTCTACGAGCCAGGGTATTGTGGCTTCCTTATTGTGGGCCCACTAGAGCCCCATGAGCACCAAGCTCAGCAGGACCTGTGAGCAGCTGGGAAGCGCCGGTTCCCAAGGGCTGCCCTGCCCCAAGGAGATGTGCTCTGAATGAAGGGAAGGGAAGATTTGGAAGGAATGTGTCACCCTCACGCTGCTCCAGGCCTTTTGCTTCGGATGAGAAACCAAAGGGAGATGTTTCTGCAGCAGGACATCCCAGATGGCCCATCACCTGCGGCATCTGTGCAGAGACCTGATCCACGGGCAGCACGTTCACTCCCATGGGAACCTCTGCAAAACAGCTTGGGAGCAAAGGAGAGGGGGAAACGCCATGCCAACCACGTCTTAGCACATGCACCATGTGTCGGGATGCTCCACCATGGAGGCCAGACCTTCTCCGTCCGTATGGAGTCGCCGGGCACGGACGTCGGCAGCCGGCAGCCTGCGCGCTCCTGCCCCGAGTTATTTGTGTGTATGCAGCTCTCCCATAAATCAGGAGCCCTGACAGTGTAATTTGTATCTGGGGAACCTGGAGCAATTACAAAATCAACCCAAACACTATTTGTTTCACAAGATTTCGCCCTTAGTTAGCACTGTCGTTCGGCTTTAATTGCGCTGTAATTAATTGCAGCAAAACTGTTTGGAAAGTGCGGGTGCGCAGCGGAAAATGCTCAAATATTGCAGCCTTCCTGCTCCTCTGCAACACTCTGTGCAAAACAAGTGTCTGTGGGAAACCTAAGACCCCGTTTCAATGTAACTTGGCATTTGCTTTGCCACCTTCCATGCACAGGACCTCGGAGTCCTTCAAAAACAGACCAAGACCCAAGAGAAGTGACTACTGAGTTATTTTATGGTGAGGGAAATCAAGGCACAGAGGATGCTGCATTGGGACAGCCCTGGGAAGCCTCCTGAGATGACTTCACTCAACAGGGTAAATCACAACCCTTCTCTCTGGCCTAGGATGCCCAGACTTCCCAGGCTGCTCCCTTGCAACCCTCAAAACCCGCTGGCATCTAAAGGGCCCATGAGCTTTTCCCACTCAATAGCTGAGTCCGTGCTGAAGGTTTTCCTCATTTGTAGAAAACAACAATAAAAGAGACACTAAGCAACACCTCCCTACAGAGAAACCCCAGCCCAGGCTTGCTCATTGCAAGGGAGAAACGATGATAAAGGAAACCAAATCCAGGCTACTTCTTTTGCCATCTGTCCCCTTCTAATATTTCCAGCATCTCGCTATGGCACTGGGGTATTAATCCTTGCTGGGGTATTAATCCTTGCTGGGGAGGACGTCCAGAGCCCCTTTTGCTGCTGTTGCCCAGCCCCTGGGTGCAGGCTACAAGAACAGCAGCAGTAACTGCTGGGTAGTCACCAGGAAGCCACAAGTGCCAAATTCGGCCGAGTTTTGCCTCAGGTTTTGTCCCCTGGGCTGCCACTGGTTTGAAGGCCGAAACCAGCCAGTCCCATCCCGCCGCCCCGGCTCTCCCAAACACGCATTACTGGGGTGCAGGCCGCGCAGCTGCGCGGGATGCACGGCTGCGGCACACACACAAAGCCGGGAAGGGCCCGGCAGTCAGGAGACAGGGATTAGGAGAGGTGACTCACCCGCCTCGCAGCCCTGCCCGCCCGAGGCCGAGGCCCGGGAACGGCTGCGGGCGACCGGCTGCCAGCAGGCCAGGAGGGGAAATTTCCCCTTTCGATAGTGTCCAACGCCAACAATAAAACGATTGTACTCTTTTTTTTTCCCCAGCTAAATGCCTCTCAGAAAAAATACCCTGACTAGTTCTTCTTTCTCCTCTCCTCTCCTCTCCTCTCC
>JAVCKT010023714.1:0-11127 GCA_032273925.1 Rhynchotus rufescens
ATGCGAGGAAGAACTTCTTCACTGTGAGGGTGACAGAGCCCTGGAACAGGCTGCCCACGGAGGTTGTGGAGTCTCCTCTGGAGATCTTCAAAATCCACCTGGATGCCACCCTGTGCCCTGTGCTCTGGGTGTCCCTGCTGGATCAGGGAGTTGGACTAGATCTGTAGAAGTCCCTTCCAACCTCAACCATTCTGTGATGCTGTGATACACAATACAACGTACGATGTTAACAGATATTAGGATACTTGAAGGTCATATAATATAAAATGTCCATTACACCATGTTAAACCCGGTTCCCTGGAAATACCCATACGAAGTTACCGTTTCTTGCTTTGATCACACTGAAGTCATTGATAATAAATGGGTGCTTGCACATGTGCACCGTCCTCTGAAGTCTCCAAACTTCATTTCTAAATCCCCCTGTGCCAACATCTTGTTCAGCGATGTTATAAGAAAATTATTACATTATTTTGACATTTTTCTAAGGAGCTCCTAAACTGCTTCAGAGAATGTCAAGAGCACTTACAGAAAGTAATGAAGAGAGCTTTGCAGTATTCATCTTTCCTGATAATCTGGCGGAGCTTTCTAGTCACACGCTTCATGCCAAAGCGCTCCCTGAGCTACGCGAGTCCTCAGCTACTATTAGAGTTACAGGAATATTAGGCATGTGTCTTTCCAGAGCACGTTATTGAACAAGCTAATTACCTGGCTTTGGAAGCCTGCCCTCGTGCCATGAATTCAGGGCTCAATTTTAAAAGATTCACGGCGTTTTTTCAAGGTGGGAGATGTGATGGGAGTGCCACTGCAGATGCAGAGATGTGATGGAGTGCCACTGATGCAGATGGCACCTGGTTTCCACATCAAAAACTGTCCCTGCTGGCATTTTTAGAGATAAGAGTAATCCCACACCAGTTACATGCATGCAGCTTATATTCCTATGCCCATCACATATTCTTTTAAATAAATAAATAAATAATTACACATCTCCTTCAAACTGTTGTGCCCACTCTCAGTATGATTAGACTCCAAATTGCAACGAGAAATAGAAATTCATGGGAGAAGAAAGAAAAAGAAAACTATCTTTGTCTGTCTTGTGTAGTTGCCCATAGCTGCTGTGTAGCCTGGTTCAGTTTTTTCCCTCAGTTTCTCCTGCACTGAGGACAGCCTTGGTAAAAATGAGGAAGATTCTGAATCAGGATCATTCTGGTACATCCCTTTTTTTGGAGGTAATTTTTTTTTTTCAGAAAGCAAAGGCAGCTTTTTGGTCTAGCAGAAGCCTTTTTATTTGTTTATTCTAAATGAACTTATTCGCCAAAATTGAAGTTGATGCATTGCAAGCATCCATTAATATATGACACCAGTAAAGACATGGCCTCCTGGTAGGGGACCAAGAAAGCTAAGAGCATAATTAAGAAAATATTGAAGTCTTTTATCTGTAATATGGTTTATTTGAGTTTATGGATCTTAAAAAGTATTATGTACATACATACATACAGTTGTATCTGCCTGTAACAAGGCAGAGACAAATATAGTGGGGTATTAAGAATTAAAGAATAAAAAATTCAGCATTAGAACATGCATAAATGTCCTTTTTCTCTGCTAATATCACAGTGTGTGTGCGTGTAGAGCTGACTGAAATTTATTTCTGATGTGCCAGAAATTTATATCATCCGATCGAGAAGCAAAAAAAAAAAAAAACCCCAAAGGTGGTAAATGGAAATGAATACCATGAAGGTTTCTGCTCTGAAATGCATTGCCAGCAGGGCTGTGGTAATTGATATTAAGGTATGTGGTGATAAATGATATTAAGGTACCTGAACGGACAGACAGACGTAGCCCCAGCCGAAGCCCTGCACTGCGGAGGGTTTTTTTGAGCAAAGTGCAGCACGAGGCACCTTCACATATTCATAGCTTTGCTTGGCATCTAGTGGCCTCCTCGAGTGGTAATAAATCCCTGGCAGGTTTGTGCCCCTTGCAGGGTTATTTGCGGCGCTGCTTCTGCCGCGGGGATTCAGGGAATGTCAGCGAGGAGCGGAAGGGAAAGGCCACGGAGCCGGCGCTCGCAGATCCCGGCTGTGTGCCAACGGGAAGCAGCTTTTCCACCTGCACGGAGCAGTTTTACACTCAGCTGCATCCCTGGTTTTACCAAGGGGGATTGGCAGAGTTTTGTACACGTGGCGGGGAGGAATTAATGGCTGTGCTGGACGTGGCAGCTGCCGCACGGGGCCCTCACCTGCTCTCCTCGGGATTCGGCCGGGTTTGGGCAAGGCCGCTTTGTTAAAGCTTGGAAGGCAGCAAAATAAAGAGGGGCAGAGAAGGGGCTGACAAAGGGAAAAATTGGCAAGCGGATCCCCAGTCGCTTTGCTTCGCTTGAGCAGCAACGTGTGCGCAAGTCGGCACAGCGTTGCGTTAGGGAAAAAAAAATCCCAAAAGATATATCCATTTGCCAGCAAAGGATTTAAATAGTTTATCTCAGTCACTGCCAACATGAAGATTTCCCTTTTTGGAGTGTATAATGGAGAGCATTAGTGCTCGCTGGCAGCGCGCTGCGCCACCCCGGCTCACGTTGCCCAGCGCTTCACAACGCGTTTCCCCACAAATGAGACAGCGACGCAGGGGAAATAAATAGGTGCAAAATCCTCCTCGCGAGCGTCTGTGCTTGGCACGTCCCAGCTGCAGTGCCAGGGCCAGAGCTGAAGCTTGCGAGGCGACGTGGCCACAGGAGATGTCTTTTGCATCGTATAAATCATTTAAAATAGTATAAATAAAATGCTTTTGCATCATATAAATCTCTCCCCATCAAAGGGGCATTTTCCTTGTGCTGGGGCTAGTTTAGGTCTGCATGGCTTTGAAACTGCACTTTTTGTTGCCTTAAATGTTCCTTCCCATATGCTGAGCACCTCAAGAAAATAAACTGTGAAGAGCACAGAGATATTCCACCTTTCTTTGCACAGAAATATTCCATCTTTCTTTGCACAGAGTTACTACATCTTACTTGCCATGAGGATAATCCCAGGTGGAAGGAGAGCTGTTTCTTTAATGTGCTTGAGGTTAGAAAAAGGGTTGCAAATCCAAGAGCTGCTGGCGTTTCTTGGGAATGAGGGATGGCACCGGGATGCATGTGCAGGACCAGCTGGGTGTCCCGTGAGTGCTGATGGCCCAAGTGGCCTTTTCTGTGTAGCCCACATCGCTCTATAGAAAAGCTGGGAACTGAACCCACCTTTCGGGACCTTAAGAAAAAAGACAGGTACTTATTTTTAGTAGTCCTGGCGTCCCTGCATTTCCTACCTACAATAAGAGCTCTCAGATCTGCGGGAGGTTTGGTCCAATTTTAGTTGTGTGTGTTTAGAAACACTCAACGGGTGGGATCTGACACGTGCAGCAACCCAGACCAGGACATGGATGGATTGTCCATCTCTCCATTGCTACCACCTCTGTTGCTACCAAGAACTTATCCAATAACTTAAGTCTAAAAGTCATTTAAGTCCAAGCAACTCATTTACAGTCCACCAGCCATTCTGCCTTTTCTTTTCCCCCCTATTTATTTATTTATTTATTTCACTTTTCTCCATCTTTCAAGCAATTATTCTCCACGAACTGCCAGAGGCTGAATAATAATAAGCCTCTGCCTTGTTCTTTAGCGGTCTGTGATGCCCTTTTATTAACTTCAATAACAGACAAAACCGTGGTTTTAGTGTAGCAGCCTTTAACAGTGACACGGACCTTTTTAAAAGCCTTTCGTGGGGTGAATACAATTCACTTGGATGCGTTGGGATGAAAAAGCAGCCACCCAGCACGCTTGTCGACTGTAGAACCAAACCTTGACAGCCCGGCATCAAACGAGAAATTGATTTCAAGCCCCAAAGTCAATATTTTGCTTTTGCAAAGGCACATTGGCGCCGGAGAGAAAAGTTTGCATGTAACATGCACATCTGATGAGAAAAACACGGAGGAGATGGCTTGTCTGGGCTTGGTTTTGTGCACCTGTTGTTTCCTGAGCCCAACAATCCCAATACGGTGTTGGATCTGCCCAATCTGAGAGGGGCTGCAGGGAGATCCACAGGGCCTGACCTGGGCTGCATGGACGTGGGAGTCATCTGAACAAACGGAGTTATTTCAACGTAAGAATAACTTGGAAAGAGTTCAGAATGAAGACTGCACAGTTTGGAAAGCCTCGGCTTGTCAGTCAGTAGCAAACTCCCTTGTCCTTTCTGCTGTGTGTTTTTGAGGTCCTCCAGTTCCCATTTCTGGTGGTTTCAATCTGTTTTTAGGATTTTGTACTATCCTGCAGTACTTTTTCCACTAATCCTGGCATATGTATTTTATCCAGCCATGTCTAAAACAGCTAGATTGTAGCTAGAGATGCACACATGACATGAAAAAATACCACAGTTTTTATATTCTGCCCTTTTTTGGGTGGTCGGTCATCTTAACCTCGGAGAAGACTACCCCAAGTCTCCGCTCTCTACACTATCCTCCCATAGCATAAAGTTTTGATTTTAACTATATGCTATGGACTATTTCCCCTTGATTTTAACAACATGATAAGGACAACTTTCTTCTACGTTGAAATCTCTTTGTTGGAATAGCAACTCCCCATTATGCTGTAACATAAAATAAGAAGAAAGGAATTAGAGCCAAAGTAGCTTTTGTGCTGTTGATTTGTTTTTTAATGGAGGTTATACAGCAGTTCTCTTTTTACCTGTGTGGGCAGCCTGTTCCAGGGCTCTGGCACCCTCACAGTGAAGTTCTTCCTCACATGGAGATGGAACTTCCTGGGTTTCAACTTACACCCATTTCCCCTTGTCTTATCACTGGCTGCCACCGAGAAAAGCTTGGCCCCTTCCTCCCTACATTCCCCCTTCATGTACTTATACATATTGAACAGATCCCCTCTCAGCCTTCTCCAGAGAAAACAGGCCCAACTCAGTCTGTCCTTGTGCGAGAGATGTTCCATTCCCTTAATCATCTTGGCCCTATTCTTGCTCATCTTTGATGCCTTTGTTGCTCATCTTTGATGCTATCCTTGGTTTGTCACGTGCCCAGTAAGGAACCTGCTTCTGCTAAGCTCTCTTGCTTTTAACGGTGGCCTCTGTGCTCCTGTTAGGACCCTGGGACAGGCACATTTCAATCATTTATGGCCAACTCTTAGCAGGCTGATGGTAGGAGGGTTGTGAGCCCATCCCTGCAGTAGAGATTGAAACAGCATCCTGGGTGCTCTGACACTCAAATACATAAATCCATTATTTTAAAGAGTATTTCCCCTGAAATGGAGAATTTCTGTGCATGTAAGAACAAACACTGTCATCCCAAGCCAAGTTAGTCATCACAACTACTGTGGAGTTTAGGTTCAAGGGAGCACTGGGTGATTCATACCACCTGGCTCTGTCTGGTGGTAAAAGAAAGAAGCATTCCCAGTGCCTAAACCAAGCACCACTCAGGCATCAAGGCGCCTGAATGTGAGCAAGCATATGAATGCCAAATTCAAACAGGAAAATCTGGGGAAAATTTAAAAAAAGAGAAAGATGAGAACATATTTTTCACATTGAGGTTAGCACATTTGCCCTGAATGCCATCCTAAAACATGATGAATAGAAGGAGTAATTTTTCCGTAGACTGATTTCAAAACAGTACTGCTCATTTATGATTAAGGAAAAAGAAGATAGAGGTTCAGATCTGTTACTCAAATCTTGCTGTGTTAGCTCCTCCCTGGCAATCATTTTATGGCTCATATTTATTCAATTCTTCATTCACTGAATTGTCAAGACTCTCTAATTTGCGTCCCAAATATGGGCTTCATTAACTGAGATATCTTTCAGCTCCGCTTTATCGGTGGTTGCCACCTCAGTGTTACTCAAAGACATTTTAATGTTAAAAAAAAAGGGAAAAAAAAGACAACACAATAGCACCTTGATTTCTATTGACATTTTTAACAATCAGATCACCAATGTTTCACTGCAGTTAAATACTGCCAGATTTCACATGTGACACTCTTGGGAGACCCAGTAGTGAAAAGGGGGCTCCTGGGGGTCCTCATTAAGTTCCCAGCTATTCAGCCTTCCACGGTGACATCCTCATCCTGGAGATATTGAACGTGTTTGTGGGAATCAGCACGCAGGGTCCAAGCACGTAAGGGCTTTGGTGCTGCTGACAAGTATTTTCGTGCCCCTTAAAGGCCAAAATGATCCCACAGCCTTCCCTATGTGAATTCCCAGAGGTTCTTGTTGTAATACAGATTTGGTGTTAGATATAGAAAACTGTAACTTACTTTCACTTTAACTCACCTCCATAAAGAGATATGAAAAAATTCAGTGCTGCCAGGCAGCTGTAAATATATAGTGTTTATATATAATATGTAACTGGATGATCAGAGCATCATCCTAATACATAAAATACAGACACACATTATGGAAGAGAGCAACTGCAGCCAGCACTAAAGTTCTCCTTCCAGTTGGGAAATTATAACCACACATGCTAATATCACTCTGAAATTTGGAAGAAGTTAAAACCAGCGTGTTCTGTAAAGGGACAGTTATAATTTTGGACAATAAGGAAATAATTTGTTTCTCGGGATTGCCTTGTCTATTGTGAAGCCCATGGGATCTTGGTGACCACAGGCAGTCAGGACCTCATTAGTTTCGTCTCATCATACAAATCCTGAACACATGTAGTCATTTCCCTCATGAAGATTTCATAGCTTGGTCTTCCATCTATACTTTTTTGCTAATGTTCCTCTGTGTGAGAGGAAGAAAAAGAGAAAATGGTGCTAATCCTAATCAATATTTATTATATTCAGTAATGCTAGACATGGCATAAGTGTTCAGAATTCAGAATTTGTATATGAATAAAATCATAAACATTATGGGAAGAAGAGCTACCTAACTGTCAGGAAAGGAAATACAATTTGTTAAGTTCGGTGAAGAATCTCATAGATCTAGGTTAAATAGATCTAGGTTGCCTTTGCTTAGCAAAGAAATCACCGAGGGTATGCAAATAGAGGACAAAAATGGCACAGTAATAGAGCGAAAATTGGGATTAGCATAATAGATCTTCGGAAAGAGGCTCTGACTAATGGTCTCAAAACAGTGTCCATGGTAGGAAAAGCCAGTCAGTGGCAGGAGAACCTCACATAGGGCCTGCTATATATTCCAGGATTTGCCTGTTTACCCTCCATTTTCCATTTGGCTGGAGTGTTCACTTTGGACATCAGATGTAACACGTAACTGGGCTCACATACCTGGACTTGCAGTCCTTTGGTGCTGTTCAACGAGACGTTTTTTCTCAGATGAATTAAGTTCTTGCAAAAGGTGATAATTCGACAGTCCTGGAAACTCAAATCCTCTATTTATTATATTTCAAGTCCTCCCTGGAATTAATAAACTATTTCTATCTTTCTTTGCCTGCAAGAAAACAGGATCCCACAGTCTTTGCTGGGTATTCTTCCTATCTTCCTTCCTTGGCCAAAGGGGTGGGTCACTACTTCTCCAAGGAACTCGAGCGGGATAATAACTCCCTAGTCTATCTGTGCCAGCACTAGGATTTTTCCTCTGTCCTTTTTACTCTCTTTGTGCTCAGGGCTTCAGTTAAGTGACAATCCCCAATCATGTCCAGTCTAATGGCAGTTGAGTGCTTCAGTTCATGTGGTTTTGCAGAACTGGGGTCAGACCTACAGATATCAGTGTCTACTACGAACCTCTTGTTTGGGCAGGTTGCTCTAGACTGCTCTTACGTACAACAGAAAGAAGAGCTGCTTTTAAGGGGCTCATCTGACCTTCTTGGACATTATAAGGTAAAAAGAGTCAGAACCTAATAGCATTTGGTTCTCTGCATGGAAAGTACAGTCCTGTTTCCATGCCTGACCTAGCAAAGCCAGGAGATACATGTTTAAACTGAATGGCATTTGCTTAATTTACCCCTCCTGTTTTTCTGACAGACCAACTCAAGCACAAGTTTTGGAAAAATCTGCTGCAATTTTCATAAGGTAGTTTGAGTTAATGCAAGGAAATGGATAGAATGTGTCTCACAGATCTTTCATCCTCATCTTCTATGTCCAAAAAAGCAGAAGGCTCCAGAGATCCTGTAAAACCATTCCTCGCTGCTCTTTTGAATCCATGGCCCAATACAGGTTTCAGAATGCCATTGTGTCAACTTTTTGATACCATTAATCCTAATTTTGGGCTGTGTACAGTTCTTTCACACTGAAAGTCTGACCTCCCTAATGAGAGAATAAATAATTTGTAGTTTTTCATGATACAGATATCTGGTTGGTAAGTTTTAGATTGATAAGATCTCCTTCTTTTTCAGACAAGGAGCCTAGTAAGTGCTGTACACTAATGACTCACTAAATTAAGCATGCTGAAATTAGTGAGGAATGAGTTAAGTATTCTTTATCCTATCCCCAGGATTGTTAATTTTTCTCCAGTTCCATAAAACATTTACTAATTCATTTCCAGAAAAAGCAGGAAAAAAAAATCCTTGGTAGTTAGTTTAAAAATAAAAATAACAATATAATCTACCACTAGGTTGATCTTTTTTGGGCATTTCGTTTCCTCAGATCCACCACCGTCAGGCTCTTTTGACTAAGAAATAGTAATCTATGGAATTTTATTGAAAGAAGTCATAACACTGATCACATCTTCACATCTTTCTTCTCCTACATTTTTAAAATTTTCCTGACATCTCAATTGCTCACAGAATCCAAGAATGGTTGAGGTTGGTAGGGACATCTAGAGATCATCTAGTCCAACCTCCCCTGCTCCAGCAGGGACACCTAGAGCATGTGGCATAGGGTGGCATCCAGACGGGTTTGGAAGATCTCCAGAGAAGAAGACTCCACAACCTCCCTGGGCAGCCTGTTCCAGGGCCCTGGCACCCTCACTGTGAAGTTCTTCCAGTTCTTCCAGTTCTTTTATTCCACATTCTTGTTTTTTTTTTTTTTCTTTCTCAACTTGAATATCTCTACCAATATAAACTGTTGGCTTTTGTCAAATTATATAATCTCGACACTGCTTTGTGGCTTTCCTTAAACTAAGTGATGAAATGTATTCTCAGCCTTCTTGTTGACTTAACTATTGGACGAACTCTGGCAAAACTGGCAAAACAAACTTCACTGTGTATCCATCAGAACATCATTCTACATGTTCTCTCTCCAGGCTCATTGCATTTTTCCTGCTTTATCACAGATCAGTGTCACTAAATGGATTGCAGGTTGCAACCTGCGGTTGTTCATCAGAGTTAACTTGGCTGTCAGGGCAGCCCCTTTGCAGGGCTTTAAGCTTTCAGACCATTCTTGCATGAAACCGAAGAATTCTTCGAGCCAGTTGGTGGATCAATACATGTGTCATTGGAACATATGGAACAAGACTTACTGGCCTTTTGAGTTTGATTTAGGATGTGTAAAATTCCAGGATATTTACCTTCATATGTTTGAAAAGTACCTGCATAAAAGTGAGGAGAGTATGGAACAACTCAAATCCTCAATGTATTTAAAATATTTTTCTTCTGTTTTAGATCATCCTCCAAACCTTCAGAACCACTCAAGACTCAGAACTCCGCCACCTCCGATATCACACGCTCACACCCCAAACCAACATCACGCAGCCTCCATCAATTCCCTGAACAGAGGGAACTTCACGCCACGCAGCAACCCCAGCCCAGCTCCTACCGACCACTCTCTTTCTGGAGATCAACCAGCCAGCACCCAAGAGCCAGCCCATGCTCAGGACAACTGGTTACTTAACAGCAACATCCCACTGGAGACAAGGTAGGTCGTTTGCTTTACTTCTTCACAGTGCTCCGATTTTGTGTGCTGAGGATGTTATGGAAAACATGTACCTCTGTTCAGCTAGCATTTCAGGCTGTGCACTGATGTTTAGCTCATATATTTTGATTTTTATGTATTTTTCCTTGTGTCTTTTTATTTAGGCTAAGTGGAGAGGAAATTGCTCAGCTTTCATAAATGAAAAATATTGGTTTTAACAGCTGTTTGTGAGGTTATTTTCTTCATTTAAAATTGGAACCAAGATCACAGATTAAAATATTCTTGATTTTCTTCTTTTTTATTCTCCTTTCATATCTTTTCTTCCTATGTGGCAGGATAAATCAATATCGTATTTAAGAAGTTGAAATTAGTCAATGTATTGAAAAGATTTAGCCTTCTAGCTTCACCTCATCAAGCAGATCCTTTTGTAGCATGTCATTCAGCAAGGGCTGATCTTGTATGTCCTAACGAGAGGGATGTTGCTGCATTTTACTCTCCTGCAGCGTTGCCCCAGCAAGACGACACTGGAGAGCGGGGTAAAAGTCAATGAATAATGTTCTATTTAGCTATAAAGCTTTTCCCCACCTATGCAACTGCTCACTCTGCCAGGGACAAGCATCAGGCACAGAGTTGTTCTACTTCATAACGTTGTTTAGCTCTTTCTACCTGCTTTGGTTCAGGAAGAGGTGGCTGTCGTTGTCCCTCGGCCTCAATCCTCCCCTCTCATTGTGAGTGCATCCATCAAGTTTGACTTGAAACTCTTCCTGTTCTATGGAGTTTTTGCTTCATTTTTGCTACCACTTGGCACCCTTAATGCACCTCTTTCAGTTTGGGGAGATCCTTTTGAGGCCTCACGTGCTATGCTCATTTATTTGCCTTAGTTCTCTCATTTTTCTTACATTTTCACGTTGACAAGAAAGATTCTTGAGAGTAAAAAACATTTACTAATTGAAACAGAGCTTGGGGCTAAATTTGTCACTTCATTCTAGTGGGAATCTTGCTGAGGGCAGTGGTAGCTGGATGCCTGTATCCAGGGACAAAATGTGCCCAATTTTGCCAGCTTCTCCTAAGAAAACAGTCTTTAAAGGTGACTGTGTCATCGATCTGTTTGAGAGAGAGCTGCATTTGCTGGCCCCCAGAAAGCAGCAAAGCAGGCCTCAATGTAACATTTTATGGCATTTAAGGATAATTAATTTCTCTGAAACTGCTTGATTAAAAATAACAACAACAAAACCACAAAAATAACTAAGAAGCTGGTTCCAAAAGATTAGGACAAAAGTACAAGCTAGTGCAGTGTGATTTGGCAACAGTTTCAGCAATTATATTGTGTTACTAATTCTTAAGCATACATACTCAAGCAGTGGCTT